>JXSR01S075515.1:33428-44297 GCA_000969725.1 Ophiothrix spiculata | reverse complement strand
AGTAAAATCCCATCTCTTCTTGTGCTAGATAAAAAATAACAACAAAAAGTTAGAAAAGAAGAAACTCCTTGCATCGACTCAAATATTTTTAAAAATAATAATGTTTTTGTAAGAGTGTAAAAGGATTGGAAATCGAAAGTAAATATGACTGACAAAAGACGAAAACAAGATCAACTTAAACCGTTGTCACATTTCATTTGACTGGACCCGGGGCAAACTTCTTAACAGGAGATTGATATTTCTGTTTATTTACAGTCATCTTGTTTCTGTCAGAAAAGGAATAGTTCCTCCCATAAGACCATAAGGATCATCGGGTAAATACCAAATGATGAGAAATTTGTTCAAGATTCTCCATGCCCAAAGGACTTGAAGGATCTATTATGTGCCAAATATGTGCAATGATATCATCAAATGATAATAATGTACTTTTAGATAAACAGCAGGCGTATATCTCTATTCAAAATAATCCTTCGTATCATCTTTATTTTTCTACTTACGAAGTGTGCTAACTTTTACATTCTTATTCGTACCGTCTTTTTTCTACGAAGTGTGATAACTTTACATTCCTAAATTGCTATTGAGTTTCAAGTAGAACTTGATGGTATTGATACGAGTATTTAGCTATGATAGTAGTAATATCTATAACAACAATATTCACCAAAGATGTCGGTAATACGATCTACAACAGAATTTTAAATTAATGAAGATAAGGTGTGCGTTCTAAAGGAATGAATTGATGGCAACGAATCTCAAAAAACGTGGCAACACAAATACTCTTCACAAGTTTTGTAAAGCAAAAAAAAATTGCTTATGGTCAATGACTACGCAATATAACGGTCGGATGGAAGAAGCAAGTGTTAAAAATGACTTTCTTAAGGGTTGATGACGTCCATCGTCGATTGGTATGATCAAAAAAATTATTTTAACGTTTTGGCAAGACAGACATGTATTTTATACGATGACTATTAGAAAAAGCGGAAAAAATCACTTTGTTTTTAAACTAATTATCCAAGGAAAACAGCTTGATTTGTTGTCAGTTACTATGCAACAGTAATTACGAACTCTATTGACTTTACACATTTTTTTTTTGACCTGTGGTATGTGATTATATAGCATAACACAAACCCAGCGTAAACTGCGAGGAGTGGTGTGGCCATGAAATATAAAAGACTTACGATCCGAGTACTGGACCATTCGGTGAGAGCACAGTTTAAAGAATGAGAGTCATCTGGAAGAACATCGAAATAAACGCCAGATGGTTTGGGAAACAATACTAACAGTATGGATGTAATGGCTGTTTTGATAACCCAATAGCTTTTATAAGATTCAACAACCTTCAACCCTCAAAAAACAAGCCTAATGGATCATTTTCTTTATCATGTATGTAGGATTCAACAGGATTTATTATCAAAGCTATAGGCCCATTGCTTTTAAAATACGTGTGCCCCATTACCACGACATAAATTACACTAGATTAACCCATTACAGTTTATATTTTAATCATGCATGGTTGAACTTCAAAATATGCACATTTTTATTAGGTAATGTTAGGGCTCTCTCACACATCACAATCTGTATGAATGACGTACGAATAACGTACACTGGTTTGGTAGTCGATATACATGTATCTCTGTTACCGAAACAGTCTACATTATTTGTAAGTTTTGGCTCTATACAGCTGACGGAGTCTTAATGCCCTTTGTCAAAAATAAAACCGATTGACCCCGAATTTCCTTTCCTTTGAACAATCTGAGGACCAATTATACAGTGTTGATAGTAAATTTGGTTTTTGGTGAATTTGGCGGGCAATTTGGTTTTTCTTACAGTTGCGCTTACAACAGAAAATAGTTGAGGGGCGCTTTCTTAATGTTTTCAGTCATGTTAGTTGGGTGTTAGTTTTGGGTAACTTGGTGTATTTTTTTGACACTGGAAAACGAGCTAGCCAACGCCTTTATTGGAAATATATTAAACAGCGGAAATTCATCAAAAGTAACCTACAGATGTGAGTACAAAATTAAATATATAGTATTCGTTTTAATTATATCCTTCATGATATGCATGAAGATTTTTGAAAAATATGTGCTTGACAACACATGAAAGTGACCGATTGAAAACCAAAACGGGTCAAATCTCCATGTTGTATTTTTAGACGAATAAGTCAAACTTTGTCAGGAAAATCGTTTTTTCTCTCTCAGTTTAGCGTCTCTAGAACCCTACAAAAAACCTATGTATAATTAACTGAGTACGATGAGAAATGTTTATAGTCATTAAAAATAACTTTGATAAAAGATAACTCGACAGTTGATGTCTATGTGTGCAAAAATAAGTGCAATACCCCATATATTCATTATCGTCACCAACATTTAATGGCATTGTACATTTTGAATGACCTGCA
The DNA here is from genome assembly GCA_000969725.1 of Ophiothrix spiculata. Lineage (NCBI taxonomy): Eukaryota > Metazoa > Echinodermata > Ophiuroidea > Amphilepidida > Ophiotrichidae > Ophiothrix > Ophiothrix spiculata. The sequence goes on along the minus strand of JXSR01S075515.1, from coordinate 41,902 downwards.
AAATTCTATTGTGAATCTTTGGAATTCAACCTACCAAAATATAAAACGAAATCGTGTCATTTAAAATGCTTGAAATTATGAGATTTCGGCAAAAAGGGTCAACTTTTTCAAAGTAGTCTATTGAACCAATTGATCTTGATCATGAACGTCAAATCATTAGTAAAGCTTCATGTATAAACTACAGACTCTATTACATATGTACGTTAAAAATTGTGATGATCGGACATGTGTAAGTAGGCCAAAACTTGACGTTCAGTCGAGCGAGACGAAAAAAGGACTGTAGCCTTAGAGACATAAATCGTTGGCTCGAACTATCGTCCTACTGATTTCGAGTTCTGATGGAGGAGCACGTTTGGCCGAGAAGATAAGGCAAGCGTCTCATTATTAACTCATGGGTTATGAGTTCGAGCCCCACTTGTGTTAACGTGATGTGTCCTTGGGCAAGGCACTTTATCCTCATTGCCTCTTTCATGAATAGAGTTTGATATAAAACCTTGTTTTTTTCTGCGCTGCTTAGCTAGATCAAACAAACTCATGATGAGATCATCCAATAGGCCGAATTCATTAAAGTAGCAATTGCTATTTCTATAACCTTTTCTTGAATTTCTATTCTTAAAAGCTAGCATTGACTTGCAAGAAAAAGCTCTCTCAAGGCCGCAAAAGCTATTTCTAATTGCTCGTCTGGTTAGTAATTGCTTACATTTGTATTCACAAAGCTGACCTTTTGCTTACAACATGTAGCAATTACTTACATTTTACTAAGATCCTATATGAGGAGCTTAGCACTGGTATACATTCATGGTTTCTGCTATATTTGTGCTGCGTAAGAAAAAACGCTGAAGTATACTAGTGTTGCGTTACTATAGATTATATAAATCGTGCTATTTGTCGAAAACAGCGACAAATTGATACCGAAAATGTGGAGTGACTTGCTGTAACATTTGTGTTTGAAAACTATCACGCGGTAGACGAAGCAATTTCTAACTTCATGTAAGCAAATGCTAGCCTGCCTATTGTTTGTATGGTAGCTTTTGCTTGTCCGGGTTGATCCCAGACAAGAAGAAGACATTAGTCCAAGCTGAAGGTCGTAAATATGTTTTTAAGCAATTGCTAAGGCTAAATCTTTTTCTAGTCTAGCTATTGCTTTTTCTTAATATCTTTTTCTTACTAGCATTTTCTACTTTTATGAATTCGGCCTATTGTGATGTAACCTATTTTGTCAGAAGAGGTTTACAATAATTTCTTCTCATAGGCATGATTATTTACATATCCTTTTGAAATATTGATCTTGAAGTATATTTTTAGGATTTAAAAAAAAATTATATCGTAAGAAACATCTTTGTTTGTATTTATAATGTTCTTTTTTTAGTTTGCCAAAACAAAAAAGATGGCAATTGAGAACATATAAAAGCAACATTGAGTAAAAAGCAATTAATATTTATTCTATAAATGGGCTAAGATAGCACTCTTCACTAATTTATCTATAAAAGATATTTTAAGATAAGCATAAGATAAGAGAAACCATATCAAAGACTCTAGAAAAAAATCTATGTATGATTGAAATGACCTCTAAGAGGCTTAAAAAGATACCAAACAAATCGGAATTTATGATTCACACGTTGATGTTTATGTTATGGGGATTTTGGTTTTGCAAAAAACAACCTACTTGTGTCATTCTTTTCATTTGTTAGAAGTCATCTACAGAATTTCTTTTTTGTACATTCTTTCCAGCTACATTTCATTTACACGAAGACATAAACTTAATTATTCACGATGCCCTGTAACTAATAGGTAAGCACAGCTGATGTTCTTTTTGACGTTTTAACATTGTTTTAAGTTATCTTCAACATACTTTGGTTTTAATTTCACTTGATAAAACGATAATTAATATGATAATACAAACTTGCTATTATTTGTTTCTTTGATAATATGTTATTGATTACTCTAAACAATTGCCAGGTGTGTTTCGTTTCTTAACAATGGTTCTGGATTCAAGATAACCAATGATAACGTGATATGCTTAATTGAAACGAATACGTTATATTCTATAAGCCATTTTGTTATATCTTGCCGTATATAATGACTAAACAATATTGATCAGTTCTTACATAATTTTGAGTTGCAGTCACTTTATAAATTAATGACATTATGAAAATTATGATCTATTTAAAAAGTTTCGAATAGATATTCTACAACGAAATATAAAATCACATTTACACCTCTATACCCAAATGATACCTGCGTATTTTACATCAAATATTTCGTTTTATGAGATTAATCACATTATTTATTACAAACAACATTAACTAGCTGATTCATAAGATACTTTTACGGCGCTTCGTCTTATTTAATGATACTATTTGACGTTTTAAATTTGGCGTTATGTAAGGTACCAAAGAATGATCAAATCTTTTATTTATAACATTCTTCGGATTGGTACCCATGCTCATACACACTTCCCGGCCCATCCATCCGTCATCAACCAAATGAAAATGTAAACAATTTTAAGTTAAAATGAAGTGAATGAAATGGATTAAAATGAAATACACAATTAGAAAGGGAGGGAGGGGCAATTAATTGAATACATGTAGTTGTATATGATCTGCAGGTCTCCTGCATATCGACAACGGTTACGCTTCGGAAAGGTACAACCTTTCAGTCAGTGTAGAGTTCAAAGTAGTATTTTCAAACAGGTTCAGACTATTAAAACCAATGCTTATAGTGGAATCACTGTTCATTTTAAAAGTGAAAATATAAAACACGAGATACACTTAGATATTGTGTTCGCGTATATGCTTACAGTGGAATCAGTGTTCATTTTAAAAGTGAAATTATATAACGCGAGATGCATTTAGATATTGCGTTGTTGTTAATTTACAACAGTAAACAAAGTATTGGTTAATAATATTTGGGTGAGGATCTCAAATTGTTTACTGCTATACAGGTAATGTTATTGTAATGTAATTTGTGTAAAAGATGTTAGACATTCAGATGTGTCCATATCATAATTGAATCTGTCCTTGTTTACGCGATGACATTGACAAAATGTGTTGATCAGGTTGGCATTATATTCCAAGGGCACATACAATATGGTATGGGTTAGGAGTACAATGTATTGGAAGTGAAATATTTGACTTATACATTTTCGTGTTATTTGATCACCCATGTTATAGCAATATCCGCCGGTTTAAAAATATATTGCCGATGCGATCACTTTAAATAAACCATTCTTGTAGAATTAAAGCATCGTTGATTAATTTTTCTGAACGTTATATAAATCGAGCGAGATATCAAAGCGGTTTAATTCATTTTTAAACCTCTTTGACATTTTCTAATAAATATTAATATTTCGATATCAACACTTTACTACTCTTACTCTAACTCCTTCGACTGCCGTCGGTCCTTATTAATGACTGTCCACTGTTGGCTGTCTGTAATGCAGTTATATATTTCGACCAGTTGTAGCTGGATGTCTTGGCTCAGGACATCTACATAGGTGATCATCGGACGTCCAAACTTCCTCTTTTCCTGGTTGGGTTGCCACAGAAACAGATCTGCTACTTGTTGGGAGCTAGCTAGCTCTCTTACAGTGGCAGATAGTGGCAAACTCATTAAAGCCTTCTCTTTTGTATTGTCGTTGTTACTTAAGGGAGTTATCAGCATTTGATGTGTGGCTTTTCCAACTTATATTAAGTGCTGCTCTCTGAAGCCTTGTGTTCATTGTTCATTGTTCATTTTATTTTCCATAACATAATTACAAATATATAAAAAGACAAATTTAAACACGGCTAAACAAAATACAAAATACAGAAAAATTATGGAGGAAAGGGCTGGAAGGCCAGGAAGGCCTGTTAATTGCCCTCACCTGAACAAAAAAAATAAAAAGTTCCAAAATACAATAACCACGAGACAAGACAAATGGGACGGGGACGGTGCTCAAATGAAAAAGAAAACAGTAAGGAAAGGTACTCAAAGAAAAAAAAAAATCAAATTATAAGGTTGAAAAGAAATTATATCTAATTGTAGGCAGAAATTAGTTTTTGTTTCAATTTGTTTCTGAATTGCTTGACTGAAATTGAATCCTTTAATGTATTGTCAGAAAATGAGTTCCATAGTCGTGGACCGGTAGTTCTTACAGATTGATCTGAGAAAACTCTCTTATTTTTGGTTAGCTGAAGATGGTTGTTATGTCTTGTCGAATAGTTGTGTATATCAGACCGTTTTATAAAAAAGCTATCAAACGAAGAAGGTAAATCACTCTTATGGTATTTGTACATGAATGTACCTAGTTCTAACGTATACATATCTGTGACATTTAGGATATTATACTTGGCAAAGATTGGACTTCTGTAATGACTGTTGGAAATGGCCCTAATGGCCCATTTTTGAAGTTTAATAGGTTTGTCTAAATAAGATTTACATGTGTTCCCCCATAAAAGTACTCCATATGCTAGATAAGGTCTCTTTAACAGTGGCAGATATCTATAGCTTTCCTATAAGTTATGTGTAAAAGTTTCTGCACCGTATCATCAATATTAAAAAACTTCTTTACACGCAAATTGAATTAACCCTAACCGTACTGAGCAATACTCCGTTTAAAAAAAATATCCTCGGAAATCTGCACGTTAAAAGTGTTAAAATAACGGGTTTCCACCTGGAATCGAACCCGGGTCCTCTCGCTTCCTAACCCAACTGTCACTATGTCAAGCCACCGAGCACGCGCTGCCATGGCAGCGATTTCGTGACCATTGCTAACTCCGGTCTATGACGTATTTGGACTTGGCCGATTTTCCTACCTACGTGGATTGTGATTTTTTGTGATTTTGTACGGTTGGGGTGAGTGTAGACCCATATGTACTCACCATTAAGTACATTATGGAAAAGGCCAATTTGTTCTGAGTGCGTACTATCGAGCATTTATTATTTATTTTCAGTTGCAGTAAACAGGATAGCAATGTATGTGATTTATTCTGATACAATAAGTTAACATTGGTATTACCGTAAGTGTATACATTTATATAATACTGAGAAATGATAAAATTCTAGAATGTCATAACAAAATCTCATACCTGACAAAAATAGGTCAGAAAGATCAACTGAAATACCGATAATGATCCTAAACGGTTTAATGAAATTGTCCGTTGTGATTTGCTCACTCATGGTTTTTAATACGAAAGGTTCTTATTCCGAAAGGTTTTTATCCCAAAGGTTTTAATCCGAGCCGTTTTAATTCCGAACGGCCGTATTTCCGAATTTCGGAGAAACGACCTTTCGGGGTAAAAACCGTTGGGAAAATACCGTTCGGAGTAAAAACCATTCGGAGAAACGGACGTTCGGAGTAAAAACCGCTCGGAGAAAAAACGTTCGGAGTAAAAACAATTCGTAAAAAAGGCCGTTGGGAATAAAAAAAACGTTCAGAGAAATGACACGTCGGAACAACGACCTGTACCCATTTTCCCAGAGAGCATTGTGCCGAGCACTTCAAATGGTGTAACTGTGCGAGCTGACTGAGTTCCTTCTTTAGGGGTCTCACCTGCCTTGTTATTGCCTGGAAGATGGACTTGAGACGATCTTCATTGTCCGGTGAGATCAATCCCCGACTTCCCATCTCATGTAGATGAGATTATTTAGATCCTTTTGCGATCATGGGCTTTGGTGATGTTAATCTCAAAAGGAACTGTCAATTCAATGACCTTGATAGAACGTTTATCTTTTAAAGGACACATATATCAGGTTTAAGACTGGTAACGAAGCTTAACGAGGATATTAAGGGGGATTGATCCACCGGCAGGGAATATCGGAATTGACCTTTGCCGTCTCGGATTTAGTTTGGAATCATCTTATAATGTGAGACAGAATGGTGTTATGATGTGAGGTGGTCTTGCTCTACATATGTGGGACATGAGTTCAGAACGTGAATTAACGTTTCTTTGGTCTTACATAATACCGTATGCAGTTTGCGGTGGATCTTTTGCCCCAGTTGCACAAGTTACTAAGAGTGAGCAAAACAATCAATGGAGGCTCGGACAGTAAAACTTATCACCCCTCTAGGAAGATTGTAAATGAGGGATCTCCATATAAGATCAATTGACTGAAGATGCATGCGTTTGAGGAGATTAACCTGTTGAAGGACAGGGCAGATGTAATCTTGCAAAAAGCTCGACGGTCTTAAAAAATGATATTTTAACCATACGTTTGATTTTAGACCAGTTGCACCCCTAGGTATTTTCAGATGTACGATTATAGATATTGTGCCACTGCGTAGATCCATTTATTTTTCATTTTATGACTTTCTCTCAAATCAGAATAACTGTGGAATAATTGAGCGCTGGATTTGTCATCAATTGGGTATAAATGACTAGTTTGGTATGATAATGCACTAAGCAAACATTAATACAGAGCCCCTGTATGCATATTTTTGGTTTCGAGCGTCAACATGCCTTTTTATTCACAATTTTGAAAAATAACAACTCAATAGTGAGTTTTTGTATATTCACTAATCTGCACGCTTGGCAAGATAAAATATTTGAATAGGATATTCCTTATACGAACTACAATACACAAAGTCCTGCACATAATACACGAGGTCCTGCAGACATGTTTTACATGAATCATGATTTTAAGAAGAGTTAAAGCTCCTGGCAAATTACTCCATTAAGATGTACACGGTAATGTCCCGTATTCAGACATCTTTTAAAAGAAATTTGTTCTACTGGCAAATATACATAAAATAAAATGGTTCTTACTGTAACAAATGATTTTCATAAGGCTTGACCTATGATGTTTGTCTCTCGAAGTCACTCTTCACTTTAGCTTATTATGAGACCTCTAAGGTTTCACGTTTGCCTTTTGCATCATCGGGGGTTGATATTATCTTCCTCTTTGTGACCATGATATTGACATACTATTGTGATCATTTTTAAATACACACCAGGGATGTACATTTTCATTTACGCATATATAACTCTGATAAAACGTCAGTGGAAGCTGATTTTTTGGTTTTCAAATACTTTTAATTTCTGTAACTGAAATAGAGGATTGTGACGACGATAAGATTGGTAACAATAAAAATAATGATGAACTGGAGATATTTTGTTGGTTCTTTTAAAAATGGTTGAAAATCTGAAAAATTACACTTTTTGACGTTTCTGTCAGGTTTTTATCAAAATGTTCTCATTATTAAAAGTCTGACATATAGAGGTGAAAATAATCTGCAGATGAAATTTCGAGTTTTTTTTTTCAATACAACTCTAAAAAGGAATAATAGAATCATAATTACTTCATGTACTTATCATGGAAAGCAATCCAATATCCCATCCGTCCACATCGTATGGCTGTTTGTGTATAAAGATTTGCCTTAGGTGCGTATTTCAACCAAAGTGATGTGACCTATTTTGACAGAACAGTTTCACTGACTTTTAATCATTTTAATAGGCGAAATGATTTAAATGTAATTTTTGAGACGTTTTTCATATTTCTATTCGTTCTAGTAATGGATTACTATTTAAGATATGTATTTGCAAAAAATGGGCCAACTGAATTGATCTATAACAGACGAAACAAAAGCAAAATATCACAAACACATAGATTTTACAAATAAGACGTTACAATATGTAAACAATATTACTGAAAGGTTTAAAATCTTGTTTAGATTTGTTTAGGAATATCAGTATTCTTAAGTTACTCTTTTGCGTTTGCATTTTTCATTACTGATACTTTTCATCTACCTGATGATTCATTCAATAACTGAATTATTCATAATGCCCTGTAACTAAGATAAGCCCAGCTGATGTTCGATGAAAGTTTTAACATTCTCCGGTTTAGGATTCACCTAATTAATTGATCAACCTGTCATTAAATGTTTCTTTGATAAATATTTTTTACGACTTTAAACAATAATTTCAATAAGCCTTTCTAAACACGCTAAATGTTTAATGACTCAACAAAGGAAATAACGAATTAAAATTTATTTCTGAATTCCACACACGAACTAAAAAAAATGTTCTTCTCTCTATTTATAACTTTTAAACCAGGATTTGCATGGCAACTATAGACATATGCATTGATAGAAGAGACTTGTGGAATTATTTTGATACCAAACAGGATGCAATTACCATTTTTGAAAACCAGTTTCAACGTAAATTACGTCAAACGTCAAGAGCGCACTTTAGATAAATAAATGTGCGACTCACATGTAGGGGAGGAATCAATGTTTGAAGACAGGAGAATCATTCATGAATACTTTTAATGACCTTATCAGCGAATCTGCTTTTACAATGTTAAGGGAAGACAGTGGTCACAAAGGTGATTTTTTGTAAAATACACATTCAATAAACTTCATATTTGGTGAGATGATGTATATTAAGTGTAGAATTCATTTTATTACATTTTTACGTATGTCGCTTCATCCGTTGCCATGGCAACGGCGGCCATATTGAATTTTTAAAGGATATCACTGCGCGCAGTTTTTCGAT
>JXSR01S075514.1:17138-35390 GCA_000969725.1 Ophiothrix spiculata | reverse complement strand
CATTGATGTTCTTTCACCATGTACATTGATGTTCTTTCATCATGTACATTGATGTTCTTTCACCATGTACATTGATGTTCTTTCACCATGTACATAGATGTTCTTTCATCATGTACATTGATGTTCTTTCAACATGTACATTGATGTTCTTTCACCATGTACATTGATGTTCTTTCACCATGTACATTGATGTTCTTTCATCATGTACATTGATGCTCTTTCACCATGTACATTGATGTTCTTTCATCATGTACATTGATGTTCTTTCATCATGTACATTGATGTTCTTTCACCTTGTACATTAATGTTCTATCACCATGTACATTGATGTTCTTTCACCATGTACATTGATGTTCTTTCACCATGTACGTTGATGTTTTTTCACCATGTACATTGATGTTCTTTCATCATGTACATTGATGTTCTTTCACCATGTACATAAATGTTCTTTCATCATGAACATTGATGTTCTTTCATTATTTACATTTATTTTCTTTCACCATGCACATTGATATTCTATCACCATGTACATTAATGTTCTTTCACCTTGTACAATGATGTTCTTTCACCATGTACACTAATGTTCTTTCACCTTGTACAATGATGTTCTTTCACCATGAACATTGATATTCTTTCACCATGTACATTGATGTTCTTGCATCATGTACACATTGATGTTCTTTCATCATGTACATTGATGTTCTTTCATCATTTACATTAATGTTCTTTCACCATGTACATTGATGTTGTTTCACCATGTACATTGATTTTCTTTCACCATGTACATTGATGTTCTTTCACCATGTACATTGATGTTCTTTCACCATTTACATTGATGTTCTTTCACCATTTACATTGATGTTCTTTCACCATGTACATTGATGTTCTTTCACCATGTACATTGATGTTCTTTCATCGTGTACGTTGATGTTTTTTTCACCGTGTATATTGATGTTCTTTCACCGTGTACATTTATGTTCTTTCACCATGTGCATTGATTTTCTTTCACCATGTACATTGATGTTCTTTTACCATGTACATTGATGTTCTTTCACCATGTACATTGATGTTCTTTCACCATGTACGTTGATGTTTTTTCACCATGTACATTGATGTTCTTTCATCATGTACATTGATGTTCTTTCACCATGTACATAAATGTTCTTTCATCATGAACATTGATGTTCTTTCATTATTTACATTTAATTGCCGATTAGTTTACGTGTCTCCCCTTATGCTGACAAAGAAAAGTGGTTCAATGGAAAATGCCAAACACTAGAGATGAACATGAAACAGAACAAGAGCAAGGACATCTTTAGCACCACATAAAAGACTATTACTCGGGGTTACTTCTTTCCAACTCAAATGAGGTGACACAGAGGTGGTATGAACATGGAAAGGAACTGTACAATCATCGGCCTATCAGGCTCTCACCACTACAGTGAGCCTGCCATCCTTCGTTCTTAAATTGCAGCAGCTGTCAAAACGCTGAAAACAGGGAAAGCCCAAAGGCCTGATAATATTCCAGGAGAGCTTCTTATAACATGGTTGCATCATTGATCAACTATATACATCTTAATCTGCAAGGATATTTGGATGAAGGAAACCATCCCAAATGATTGGACTAAATCCATTATTCTCACCATGCCTAAGAAAGGTGGTATCACTAAGTGTGAGAACTATATAGGACTATTAGCCTATATAACCAATGATAACTGCTCAAGCAAAATACTTACGCTGTCGGATGAAACCTTATGTTGTAGTTATCCTAGCAAAGGAACAGGCAGGATTTAGATCTGGACGTTCCACAGATGAGCAGGTTTTTGCCTTGAAGATGCTAATCCAACATTGCATTGAGAAGAAAGACAGGAAGGTCTGCTGTGTTCATCGATGGCCTGTTTTTTGTGCTATAACAGTATGGTGTCCCTCAAAAACTAATCAACGTCACTAAGAATATCTACAGCAAAGCCAAAAGCTGTATATAAAATGGACAACAATCTCACTGGCTGGTTTGAAACAACAATAAGAATCCGGCAGGGTTGTTGTCTCTCACAAGACCTTTTTAATGTGTTTCCAAAAAACATCATGAATGAAGCCTTCGGGGACTGCAAGAAGCTAAGCAGTGGCGTAGCTAGGGGGGGGGGGGGGCAAGGGGGGGCACGTGCCCCGGGCGCCACCTCTAGGGGGCGCCAAATCGCCACTTCATGAAAAATAATTGGACCAACAACAGGAGACACACTGCTGAAATTAGCAAACTATTGCTTTTTTTTGCGCGCTCCGCGCGCCCTTTAGATTTCAGTACTTTTTAGTTTAAATAAGCAAATATTACTGTAAAATTTTTCGCGCGCTTTAGCAGAAATTACCCATTTTAGCCAAAAATGAGGAGTTTTTCAAAGCTGTTGGAATTTTTGCGGGCGTATTTTTTCCAGTTTCACTTCTTGCCCCGGGCGTCATACACCCTCGCTACGCCGCTGAAGCTAAGCGTTGAAAGCCCCCGTTTTACCGATGACATCGCTCTCATTGCAGTCTCTAAAGAATCAAACGTATACAGGATGTCGGCAAGACATACGGGATGCAGATTAGCATATATACCAAAAACCAAAGCTATGATACTCTCCCAGGAAGATCAACTCAAAGTTAACATCAAGTTGGAGAACACACCTCATCTATATCAGGTTAATCGATTCAAGTACACTTAGGGTGAAAACATACTCCGCCTCCAAACAAAATTTTCGCTACCAAATATTTGATCGTGACGTCAAAATGACGAGTGACTCCAAACAAAATATTTTCAACACCGAGTTGAGACCAAAGAAAATTTCGCGCTAGATTGCACATGCCATTGAATTGCCATATCTTCTTATCTTAATCCTCTTCACACTTTGCAGTGCATAGTGCATCCACAGCTGAACGCCAGTTTCCTCTGTTCTGGGCAAGTCCTCCTAGGCTGTTCCAAGTTTGGTTAATGAGTTTCATTTCCTGGTCTATTGTTCTTCTCCATGTGCCCTTTGGTCTTCCTCTCTTTCTCTGCCCTTGTGGTGTCCATCGCATGGCTGTCTTTGTGTGTCTGTTGGTATCAATGCGCAAAACATGTCCAAGCCATCTCCAACGCCGTTTTGTTATTTCATCATTTATGTCATTAATTTCCATTTTATCTCTGATCTCCCTGTTTGATATAGTTTGTGGCCATCTTACTTTCAGGAATTTTTCGCAAACATCTGCCTTCAAATCCTCTTAATTTTGATTCAATTTTCCTATTTGTTTTCCAAGTTTCTGCACCGTATAACAAAACTGATCTGACACTGCTCCTATACAGCTTTGCTTTGGTATTTCTTGATATATTCTTTGATTTCCATATGTTGTTCAAGTTGTTAAAGGCTGCAGCTGCTTTTCCAATTCTAATGTTAATTTCTGTTAAGACATCCCCATCCTTACTCAATGTACTTCCCAAGTAACAAAAGTTGTCAACTTGTTCAATTGCTTCTCCATTGAGTTGTATATTCTGATTATTTCTACCATTCACCACCATGATTTTTGTCTTTTTATGATTTATTTTTAGTCCAACTTGGCTTGCTTCCATGGAAACTCTGTTAGTCTTCTCCTGCATATGATTTCTTGTATGTGATGTTAAACAGATATCATCTGCAAAATCCAGATCTTCAAGAAAGCTAGTCAAAGTCCATTGCAAGCCTCTATTGCCATTTGTAACTCTTCGCATGACCCAATCAATTGCAGTCAAAAATAGAAAAGGCGAGAGTATGCATCCCTGCCTGACACCTGATGTTATATTAAACCATTCACTATGCTTTCCATCATGTCTCACTGTGCAGCTATATCCCTCATACATGTCTTTAATTATATTCAAATATTTGCCATATACATTGGACCAAATGTTTGCTACCCGTTCATACCTATAATATTTGGTGACGTCACGACCAAATGTTTGGTAGGAAAAATTTTGTTTGGAGGCCGAGTATGATTTCGCCCTTACACCGCCAAAAAAAACCCAGCGAGATTAAAAGTAGGTTGTTGTTAGCATCGAACGCCCTTGGGGAAACTACAGCAAGGCCGAAAACATAGTCGGCCTCCAATTTTTGCTACCAAACATTTGGTCGTGACGTCAAAATGACGAGTGACTCCAAACAAAATAACTTCAACACCCGGCGAGTTGAGACCAAATACAATTTCGCGCTAGATTGCACCAAATGTTTGTTACCGGTGTAGCAGGAATGTATAGGCTAACAACTCTCACGCAACATTAGCTTCACGCTTTATTCCGTTATGGTCTATGGAAGGCGGACTACCATTACTTTCACACCGGTTTATACTTTTAGTTCGATAGCAAATATTTGGTGACGTCACGACCAAATGTTTGGTAGCGAAAATTTTGTTTGGAGGCCGACTATCTTTTCGCGTTTGTCTGGCATAATAAGGACATCACATTATTCACCAATCCCAGCCTTTTAATACTATTGTCTATCCAGTCTTCTTTATCAATGTGTATGGACCAGAAATCAGGACCATTATTAAAAGGAATGACCTAAAGAAGAAAGTACCTTTTCAGATGCTTTGCTACACGAAACCTAACACAACTCTCCGCAAACTTCTAGTCCATCCAAAGGACAAACGCGACGTGCTCAACACAGATTGCATATACGGAAATCCCATGCAAAAATTGTCCTTCAACATACATGACATATGATTGTGGTGAAACTGGTAGATGTGTCAGCACTCGTATAAAAGAACATAAAAGTGAAACAGCCCGTGTTGAAGGAGCAAAAGCCAACTATACCCGAGCATCTAGGAAAGCATCTGAAAGCGAACAGTCCAAATCTGCCATAGCAGACCACTGCGGTGCTACACAATCATGTGATAGACTGGGACAATATTAAAGTTTTTGGCAAAGAAACCAACATGGACATTAAAAAGATTCGGGAAGCCATCTGGATCAGGAAAGGAGGACCCCATGTCATGAACAGGGACGAGGGGAGCCATTTTATCAATCACGTATAAATCCTCTTTTGGATAGGAGTGAGCCCTCTGTTGGCAAGTCTCGTACTACCAAGATGAAGGATATACCAACATTCTGAAGATGAGAGTCGACAATGACACTCAAAACCGTCAATAGTAAGTGTTTACACCTTGGTTTTGATATGATGAAATTTAATTAATAAAAATTTGCTAAAGATGAAGAGGTCCTTTAAGAATTAAGAATTTCCTTCCGGTTGAGTGGTTGGGTGTGTGGGTTGGTTAGGTAGGTAGGTGAAAATGATGATGGTTTCCAAATTCCAAATCACTAGTCAATGTTTTCCTTAACAGTAGAGTGAATGTCTTAAATATTCGTAAAATCATCGTTATTTTTAATGACAATAGCGCAGTGACGTTAAACGCGTTACATGACAATAGCGCAATGACGTCTGGTAAATAGATGATACAAAGTATATGTAGTTTTAGTATCTCTGAAAGTTTTTTGCCAATTATTCTCGACCTGGCTTATGACATGTATGATGTCAACACTGTTTACCATTTACCCTAAATAGATACAACATGTATTTACCTTAAACAGATAGTAATGATAACCCGTTACAGGATCTGTCTTCAGTCGGTTATTGGTCACTACGAATTTCTCAAACCGACGATTGAACTTTTCTTGAAGAACTGGTCTTGACTACATTCAGAAACAAAAAGACGACGATTACAGCAAGCAAAATATTTTACAATAAGTCATTACTGTAATAATGGCGACCATTTTCAAGTTGGCAGTCACATTGGAATATTATTACTACCGGAAATAGTTTTAGCGCTTCACCAACATATTTGTAGATATGGAAATCGCTATCTTTGTGCCAATTTTCATGATTTTTACCCTTTCCACCTTCTTTTCTCACCAAACGTACACAATTACTCGTGTTGGCTCCGAGGTTGCTCATCATACTGTCCATAGCAGTACTAAATATCGGTATATTTACAAAATAAATTTAACGTCTGGGAGGCAAAAGGCGAGTTTGCCCAGATGGTCTTGTCCACAGCAAGGGAAATAAATGCTTTGGACCCAGTCAATTAGCTTAAATGAACCATTTGTTAATCAGGTGTATAGACTATATAGTGTTGAGCAGGACTACAGTGTGTGCCAATAAAAGCGCAAGATTTTTCGTGATTTTTTTCGGAGAGAATTGGGCTACATGTAATAAAAACAATTATCAAATGTTATTGTAAATTATCTCAGCTTTGAACAGCTTTTTGTTTCGTAAAATTTGAACGTTTAATTCTGAAGTTATGACAAGTTTTGTGAAGCCTTTAAAATTGGGCTGGTCCGATTTCATGATCTCATTAACATGATCAAAAACCAAACGTAGGTGGCAATCAGACCATTTAATGACAAGTTACTTCATATCCAGATGAAAACTTGTATCACCTTCTTGCATTTTTTAGTGTCATATCGAACGCTCATTGAAAGTATCCAATCAAGTCAAAAAGGATGTCAGAATAACGTTTACAATTAAAATAATACTTTCATTTGTTTTCTCTTCAAAATTTCATGTTCAAAGTTTCCCCCAAATCGGAATGTTTAAGACCGTTTCTGAATGTATGATATGATGTGGACCTTGATTTTAAAATTTATCTTGATACGCAATGTCATTTTCCCTCAAAATTACAATTACATCTACTGCCCACTTAGTCAGTGTCAGCAATACAATAAAACAAACAAAAGGGCTTTCGTATTAACCTACGAGACTTGGACCACAACTAAAACCAGGAAAGTTGAGACTGCTAAAATATTTTCATAATTGGGGCATTGGACAACATTTTGAATTTTGTTTGTGGATGATTTACACTTCCTATGTTAGAAAATAACAGTCAATTACCAGATATCGGGAAAATTTTCAAAAAACCTTCAAAAAAGTCAAACATTTAAATTTTATTTCATTTGTTGATTTTGGGTATGAGGCTATTCTCTAAACGTATTTATTGATGCTATATAATGAGAAAGAGCCAAAGATTTTTTGTAAAACATTCCTTTCACATCATAGATTGTAGAAAACCCAAAAGAAATTTTAATTTTTCATTAGATCTCCTGAAAAGGCCAATTTTAGAAATTCAACTATAGAGGGCAGTATTTATCGTTGTCGACAACGATAATTAAAAATAAGAGAATATCTAAATATTTTGATATATAGGGTTGACAATGAAACTTTGCATGCTGTCATTAATACCACTAATACTTCAAATGATGCAAAAATCTCGAAATGTTTTGGAAAAAGTTTGGGGATGATGCTGAACTTGTCCAATGCCCCTTTAATAATAACTTATAACTCGATTTCTTCAAATCGATCACCTGTTTTGTTTTCAGTGAAAATAATTGACCAATAATATCTTTGAGCCACAAATAATTGTAAAATTAGTTTAATGTGTTAAAATCAGTTTTAAGGGGCTAATGCCTGGGATGCATGGGTTTCTTCATCCGATGATCACAAATCGGGCCAAATTGAAATGTGTGCTTCATTTTTAAAATGCTGTATCTCCGGCCAGGAATATCCGAATTGGATGAAACAAAGAGCGTAATAAAGGAGAGAAGCTTTATTTTAATATCATTGATGATTTTGATAAGAAAAAGGGCCAGCGTATATATATTTTAAATATTTTTGTTTTCCAATCTTGCTTTTTTATTGGCACACCTTGTATAAAATAAACAGATCATGTTAGGGGCGCACCATTTGATTTTCAGGGGGGGGGCATGGAAGTTGGGGGTCGAGTCAAGTTTTTTTTTTTAGCCGCCGAAGGCGGCGACATTTTTTTTTTTCGCCGCCTTCTGCGGCAAAGTTTTTTTTATTACATTTTTTATGTTTTTCTTTAATTTGAAGTAGTCGGGTAAAGTTTTTTTTTTCTTACTCATCTTTGGGTCAAGATTTTTTTTTTCGCCGCCTTAGGCGGCAAAGTTTTTTTTTTCAAAAAAACTTCCATGCCCCCCCCTGAGAATCAAATGGTGCGCCCCTTAGACCACACATTTGTGGATAGGTTTTATTTATTGTTTTAAAGGCCTGGTTGGTTGCCGTTGAGTGAATTGATCGGGAATGAGTGGCAAAAGCCCGTGGTCTGATTATGAAATTTCAAATAGTAACAACCTACTTGTTTCAACTTCTTGGTCACTGCGTGGAAGATGACTTGACTCATGTGGCTGTTTGTCAGGTTTCCTAGTAAGCTTTCACTCCAAACATAAGCTGGATAAAATAATAAGTGATGTTAAAACATAATTCACATACCATACTAAATCTGATCAAAGTGTTGACAAAGGCAACAGTGTTTGCCGAAACGTACACGTAAGTGGAAATTTTGGATTAGTCTAAATGAATCATTTGACCATTTATTCTACCAATCCTGATGAATCTATTCAACCATACTTAATCTAATTTGGGCGAAAGCTTAATTTTTAGTGTCGTAACCTGCGTAGGGGAGGGCAGGAGGGTGGCGGTAGCCCCCACTCCCCGAAAAACAAACAAACAAACAAACAATGTCTGTCTTCCCCAATCACCCCAGATATGAAATCAAGAAAAGTTTGAAGTTTTCAATATTATATAAAATATTGATGTAAGTGTTCAAAATTTGGTCTTGGTGTTTATTTTTCAAAATTTTAAAACTTTGCGCCTAAATGGTGCACATTTTGTCAATATTTATGAAAGATGCAAAATAAAGCCACAAAATAGCATAATTTGTACTGAAATTGTTTATTTTTTAATTTCAGCAAAATGTTGTCGATTTGCTACATGGAAATTTTTTGGGGTTTCCTTTTTCAAATCTGTCAAAAACTATTTGGCCCCCAGGCAGCAAAATTGTCTTGGCCCAACTTGCCCCATCAAATAAAGATTTCTGGCTATACTACCATGTTCGTCAATGTCGCGGATGAGTTTTGTCTTGTTCATGTAGTAAACCTCTGTTTATAACTGTTTTACTATGTGTTATCTCCTACTTCCATGTTTGCAGCAAGTACAATATTCCGTAATATCCAACGCAAAACAGTGCAGCAAACTCATATAGATAACAACTAACCTATGATTATATGAAAATCATATTACCTTCTCGATTTCTCCATTATTTGCCGTGGGTGTCGGCCAGTCACTCCCACCCCCGGGGTCACCCCCCACCACCACCACCACCACCACCAAAAACCTACGATTACATATATGTAAATGGTGTTACCTTCTCCATCATTTGCCCTGGGTGTCGGCCAGGAACCGCCACACATGGGAAAATTGTCTGGTCTTTCTGGAAGCGTTCCTTCTACATGAAGTACAACCACCATACCGAGCTACGCAAAACACATTGATTTGTTGTCATTTTGTTACAATATAGTAAGAATATATATATAGCAATATGCAGCGGTGGAAATACCCACATGATAGTCAACCTAGGGTTAGGCAACTCCCACTGTTGTTTGAACCCAATAGAAATAGGGACATTTTATCTGTAAGTATCAAAATAGATGGCGCTATTCATAAAAACTATTTTTTGGATGTTGAGGGGATATGCTGGTGTGTTCTACCGAAATTAGATACGCACATGAAGCATCTGACGTCAAGAACATTTTATTTATCATTTTTAGCCAAAATCATCACAGATCAAACAACAAAATCGATGATCAAATATAATCAATAATTTGAAATATGTATAGCGCCCTCATTTTTTCACAAATCTAAATTGACACACTATACCGATAAATCGGCTCAAAATTAACTAAATTTCAACGAAAATGAAATAAAATTATGAGAATGGGTCCAAAACCTATTATGCAAAATATTCAAGTTATCTGTACTGCTTTTTCGACTTTCTGTGAAGAAAAATATGAATGTTTGGTTAAAAATGAATAAATGTACACCTCAAACAACAGTGGCCCCGGGTTGACCAACCCTGGGTTGTCTTCCACTTAGGTTCCTATACGTAGAACATACTATTGCTAGTAGTGACAAGCAGGTAAATTATAATGCACTCAGTTGTTTTATAGCAGGTTATATATAATGTACACCCTGGGTAATCTTTACTCGCATAATTGACAACCTGGGGAGGTTAATGTAGTTCATTTGTCAACCCAGGGTAATCATAGTCAGTTGCATTAAAAACTTGAAGTTATTAGTGAAATTCATTTGTCAACCAGCATAATGGGTGATATTTTATAGCAGGTTGTATAGTGTTCCATCTAGCTGACTGTCAGCTATTGTATTTTTGACCTACACTCCCTGACAAATATCAAACGGGTACTTGAAGTTGTTAATGAAGTTCATTTGTCAACCCAGGGTATTCATAGTCAGTTGATATATTTTAAGCCTAGATATAATAGAAGTATAATGTTGTATGTTCTACTACGTATGACTTAATAGTAGTATAATGGCGTATGTTTTACGTATAGATAGAGTCCGCGCACTAAGTGGAAGACAACCCAGGGTTGGTCAACCCTGGGTTGGCTAACCCTGGGTTGACTATCATGTGGGTATTTCCACTGCTGCATATAGATATATAATATATATTTAGTTCATTATATAGGGATTTCCAGTTGCCAAATACTTTAAACGACTTTACTCAAAGTTATACTGGTATTATCTATTACAATGGTTCCACCAAGGAACGCAGGCTATACGTACCGCTAGATGTTCTTCAAAATGACAGTGTAAATACCAGTACCCCGGGTTGTCTGCTCTGAACTGTACCGCCGTGAAACCATTCTTTGGTGCAACCATCGTATCCTTTGCAATCGCGTCCTTAACTGGTTTCCTATTGATTGTCCCTATTTTAACATGATATCATATAAATATACAGCAGTTCTTTTTATTTCAAAGAGTACATTAACCTTTGTTCTCCTGAGCTATTTTTTGTAACACGTTCTCCGAAGGGGGGGGGGGGGGGGGGGGGTGGTTGTTGCAATCCACTAATATTTTGAAACAGAAACCCCTATGAACTTGATTTTGTTATTAATAGAAAGTACCCTCTCCTATCCAACGACACTAAGATCATCAAAATCGGCCAAGGCGTTACGTAATTATGACGTCATAAAGTTCTTTCGCATTGGAAAATCTGGCAAAATTGCATTATGGCAAAAATGGCCACTAAAATCAAATTTTGCTATAAAAGTTCTAAATAACGGATTTTCGTCGGAATTTTTGCTAATTAAGAAGGGAAATGATGATTTTGACATGTGTTTTAAGTTTGAGTCTTATAGCATGCATAAACTTTTCAAAATGGCGACTTTAAAATTTAAAGGATTTCACCACAACCCCCCCCCCCACACACACACACACCAACTTTGACGGTCTACCCCTTAAACCCCACCTTAGGTGCTACCCCCTAGTTTTTATTCACATCCCAAAATTGAACAACAAATCGGTCATATAAATTAAGAAATTAATGAAGTTAGTGTAATTTGTTCAAAGCTATCTGTAAATGCAAGTAAAACAAATGTCATGATTTTAGGTATTCAACAAATGGTTTTACCGGTGTAATAGACTGAGAGTCTCCCAAAACAACCAAGAGTACGCCTAATTGGAACTAAACATAATAATGGCTCGTATTCCACAAAGGAATTTTTTCGTCTCGCTCGACTGAACGTCCAGTTTACTGCAAATTTTGGCCTACTTACACAAGTCCGATCATCACAATTTTAGCGTACGTATGTAATAGAGTCTCTAGTTTATACATGAACCTTTACTAATGATTTGACATCCATGATATAGTTCAAAATGGGTTTAAAAGACTACTTCGAAAAAGTTGACCCCTTTTTGCCGAAATCTCATAATTTCAAGCACTTCAAATGACACGATTTCGTTTAAATTTTGGTAGGTTGAATTCCAAAGATTCACAATGGAATTATACATGTCATTCAAAATTTACAATGCCATTAAATGATCGTGACAATAATGAATATATGGGGTATTGCACGTATTTTTGCACACCTAGTTTCTGTCGACGAAAATGACATCAAATGTCGAGATATCTTTTATCAAAGTTATTTTTAATGACCATAAACATTAATACTCTGTTAAGCAAACATAGGTCTTTTGTAGGGTTCTAGAGACGCTAAATTTAGAAAACTTGTGTTATACACTCTTAAAAAGAAAGGATCAAATTGATCCGATAAAGTATCAAATATGAGCTTACCCTTTTCCGGATCAATTTTGATCCAAATTCTCCTAAAATTTGATCCTTTTTGGATCAAACACACTCTTTTTTGATCCGAAAAGGATCAAATTTGAGGAGAATTTGGATCAAAATTGATCCGGAAAAGGGTAAGCTCATATAATAATAATAATAATAAGAAGAAGAAGAAATCGCATTTATATAGCGCAAAATCTACAAAAAACTCTAAGCGCTAAAACAAAAACACTACAAAAACAGAAAACAAACTTATGAATCTGGAAATGCTTGCCGGAAAAGGTATGTTTTCAGCTCACGTTTGAACTGCAACAAGTTTGAGTAGTTGCGGAGACTGCATGGAAGAGAGTTCCAAACAGTCGGAGCTGCAAACGTGAATGAGCGTTCACCGGCTGCCTTCAAACTTACATATTTGATACTTTATCGGATCAATTTGATCCTTTCTTTTTAAGAGTGTAGAGTACGTTATCATAGTTATAATCACATACCACAGGTTAGTAATTTGAGAAGTAAATGAAGTTCGTAATTACTGTTGCAGAGTAACAGACAACAAATCAAGCTGTTTCCTTTGATAATTTGTTTAAAAACACATTGGAGGTGATTTTTTCCACTTTTTCTAACAGTCATCGTATTAAGTACATGTCTGTCTTGCCAAAAACGTTAAATATTTTTTTCGATCATGCCAACCGACGATGGACGTCATTAACCCTTAAGGCTGGGGTAGACTTCAACTAGCATGAACTGTTTTTGTACTGTAACTCTCAAAATCGTCGGTTGGCATGATCGAAAAAAATATTTAACGTTTTTGGCAAGACAGACATGTATTTAATACGATGACGTGTTAGAAAAAGTGGAAAAAATCACCCCCAATGTGTTTTTAAACTAATTATCCAAGGAAAACAGCTTGATTTGTTGTCTGTTACAATGCAACAGTAATTACGAACTTCATTTACTTCTCAAATTATTAACCTGGGGTATGTGATTATATTTTTTGGTCAAAAATTGATATCATCATCAAGTTCAGGGAAAACATTTGCTTCTAAAAATGTATACTTTTATATAGTTTATAGAATTAGTTTGAAAGTTAGAGTACAAAAATGATTTATGCCATTTAAAGGTCTACCCCAGCCTTAACTGAACATCAACTGTCCAGGAATGATACGCACTTTTGCAGCTTTCAAGCGCAACAGAACAATGAGCCGTGCTGTTGACGAGAATTAAAACCGTGGTCTAAACACCTTTCTGGAATACGGGCCATTAGTCGTGATCAATGATTTATTGATTTAAAAGAAGTAGCCTAGATTTCACCTTGAATTAAAAACTCATGAAAATGCTCGTAATAAAGCTTAGAAATATAGTAAAATAAAAGAAATGGCTAAAATTGAGGGAGAATGAATATTTAACAGCTTTCAACATAATGTTCTTTGACGGTGCAGTGGTGTGACTCTGTCCAGGGTTTTTTATATCTTAAATTTATACCTCAGATTGATTTATCGGTTAAAAGATTAATCAAAGCCTCTAAAGACAATTTAATTTATTTCAAAAGAATGTTTAACACTTCTGATACAATTTTTTACCTATACTGCAGAGATCGGGCATTCTGTCCTAACTGCGTTCAGGTGGTCACGGTTCCGTGCACTGCATGGACACTATATAATTTTACAATTGAGGACCCTAGAACCGGAAGGGGTTAAGTCACATTGAGTACAAACTGAGAAAATGGGACAAACAAAATATCATTTGTGTTGTCTTGAATGGTATTGCTGTAGCTCGCAGTGACTCTTACACATGCTCTGATCATCAAATGACTACAAAACTTGTACAGAAGGTAGAAATCAGAATTCTCTAGCAGGAAATTGACACAACTCAATTTTCAAGATTTTGTGATTTAACCCCCTTTTAGTTCTAGAATCCTCAATTAAATTTATAAGATAATATTTCCAAAACTTACTAAGTCCAAGAAATACGCATATTTGAAATATTATTATGTTTGTGCATTGAAGTGAATTTTGATCATTGTGATGTAGATTTCGGTAATTTTGCAAAAACAGCAGTATAACAGATAATAAGCTATGTACATACACCACGTGGTGGTTATTGGACGAGGTGAGTTTTTGGAAAAAAACACCTCCTCAATTAATATTTACCATTTTTATTTAATTCTCTTACGAACTTTGCTGTAATATTTATTTTATTCTTATCAAAACTTTGTTCCGCTACTACCCTAAAGTTGACGCCATGGAGATGCATTGGGTGGCACGCTGAAAAATTCGAGTATCGTATTTCGTGGTTGATAAAGAAGAGTTCAACAACCTAAAAGAAAAATGTTAACAATTAGAGGGCATACAAAATAATTTTCATACTGGTAAATTACATAGACTATGTTTCCAAGAATGACAATAGTTTGTAAAAAGTCGTTCAGATTTCACCTATAATAGGCAGTAATGGTAAGGGTATTGGTAACGCAGTGTTTGGTACCATAATCATAATTTTGGCAAACGTCTAAAGACTTTTAAACTTTCTATTTTTAAACTTTTATATCAAATTATATCCGACTCGGTGCTGTGCAGGCACTGTACTGGATCGTTATTCACAAACGTTAAACATTCATATTAACACCTTGCGTAGCTATAGTCTGAGATAGAGCGTCTGACTGTAGTTCAGAAGATGTATAGTTCCCGGGGGGCACTTCCATGTTGACTACGCAGGATGTGCGGACAAAATGACCCCCTATTGTGAACTGGCTTGTACGAGATGACCCCCTTTTTTGAAAGATACTGGCTACCTGTTACCCAATAACCCCCTTTTTTGACATGTTCTGTACTAATTGACCCCCCTTTTTTATTTGAAAATCATGTACCCAATAACCCCGATTTTATGTCAAAGCTATGTACTCAATGACCCCCTAATTTTTAATAGCCGTTTACCCAAAATATTACTGGCATTTTACTCAGGTATTTAGTTTTCAAACAGATGAAACTGTATCAATCATCTACTCTCTAAATGTAAAAGAGTAAATTTCCACTCGTTGTAGGAGTTAAACGCAGGACAATACATTTTTGAGTGGAAAAAGTTAAGTAAGTAAAAGGAGTAAAAGGGAATTTTTGAT
This sequence comes from Ophiothrix spiculata, assembly GCA_000969725.1. Lineage (NCBI taxonomy): Eukaryota > Metazoa > Echinodermata > Ophiuroidea > Amphilepidida > Ophiotrichidae > Ophiothrix > Ophiothrix spiculata. The sequence goes on along the minus strand of JXSR01S075514.1, from coordinate 20,146 downwards.
GACAATCTTCCACTCTTTTGGGAGTGAAAATTTAACTTTCACACTCATTTTAGAGTGAAAATTTTCCACTCGAAAACGGATTGTCCTGCGTTTAACTCCCTTCGCTCCTTTTTGAGTGAATTTTCACTCTTTTCACTCGTTTTACATTTAGAGAGTACAATATGCAACAATTAGGAGTAAAATTTATTAACTTTTACAGACCATTATGGTTAATACCCCTGCTAATTCAACCTCTTTGTACTTGTTGACCCTTTTTTGCAAAATGTACCCAATGACCCCCCTTTTGCAAAAATGTAACCAATGACCCCCCCTTTTGCAAAAATGTACCCAATGACTCCCTTTTCAAAACGTTTTGTACCGAATAACCCCATTTTTATTCTGGTTCTGTACTGAATGACCCCCTATTTTGAGATATGTAAAAATGTACTGAATGACCCCTACTTTGAACTTGTTGGACGCACACCCCTGTCTCTTCGGATAGGCAGTGCCCCCCGGGGTATAGTTCTATTAATACGAGTTCCCTAAGTTTTAACTTATTGTTATCAAACTACTGGCAATTATAGGGCGTTTGCACAAAAGTTTTAAGTTGATCTTGGTGGAGGATAAACTATTATCATTCTCTTTCATTCTTTGGTGCAATATTCAAACACATGATCCACGCAGGCTTTGAATGTGCGAGTGATTCTCCGTGAGCTCCAAACCAACTGACCCAGTTCGAATGCAAGACCTCTATTACAATAAATAGGGAAAAACACTTCAAGAAAATAGTGAACCTTTCAACATACAGGAAAAATTAAGTGCATTAAAAAGGAGAGAGATATTATTCAAAGGTGTAGTTCCTATTTTAGGATGTAAATAATTCACTTTTAACTGATTGACCTTGACCTCTGAAATGCATTGTGCAAGGTTTCAACCTCAGATTGTGTTTTATTTCTCTTGAGAGGCAAAAGAAAGTATGCAACCTTGGGGATGAGACTGTTATGTAAACACAAAAGAAATGGAAAATAGGTATACCAATTAATTTTACATTTTGTGCTATATCTCTGAAACTATAACAAATTTCGAGGTGAAATTTTGGATTCATAATCAGAAAAATATGAGCATCAAATATTTGGCATCAAAAATATACTACTTCCGGTTGAGCCCTGGGAGATGAGAATGTGATAGTTACCTTTAAAACCCTGGCGGCTAAATCAACCCTTGAGTTTGGGAAATTAAACTCTTTCCACTAAAATTAGCGCATAGGATGTTAGGCTAGTAAAAATAAAAAAATGGGTAAAACAAATTGCAAAAGTAATGAAATTTAAAGGATAATATCAGACAAGCATATGCAACAACACATCAAAAATCTGCTTGGTGGAACAGTGATTAACGTGGTAGGGGAGAGATTGGGTTGTAAAAATTTCATTTTTCTTCTTTTCTGTCATAGACTCACCAGGTATACACTGTATGCAGCGCCCCATGAAGGAGCATTCGCACAGGGGACCCACGGCTTTACGTGACTGTCCGACCACGGAGCAAGTAGAGTAAAGTTTCTTGCCCAAGGAAACAAGGAGACGAAAACCGCCCGGCCCGGGGCTCGAACCCACAATCTCTGTATTACGAGACCCGTACTCTAACCGCTCGGCCACGCTCCCCTCTTAAAAACATAAGTCTTTAAGCTTTAGTTTGCTCTTTTTTTGACTGAAATCATACATCCATTCAAAAGTTATGACTTGTCAAACATTTGCCTATTACGACAATTTTTATCCATAAATCGCTTTCCCATAGAAAATACATGTATTTAATTTCTTATGTTTTTCATTGTTTTTACTAAGTAATATAAGGCATTTTTGGACGTTGTGCAAAATTATTAAAATCAATGGTGAGTCATCCACATTTAATTGATGTTGTTATCTAAATTATATTTAACATTCTTCACTAAAACCAATTCCGGACATGTAAATCATGATTTTCAGTGTTTTTTACTGAAAAATTGACAATTTTCCCTAAAACGCATTTTTCTGGCATTTAATTTTTCATGAATTGGCGAAAATTACATCCCTAGATATCTGAAACGTTGTAGAATAAGCTTTATACCAAGAGCTGTCCATTGGTCTACTTTGAATACAAAATACTTTGTACTTTTTTTTATCCGTGGTCAGATTCCCTAAAATTCAGGTGGCACAGATTACTTTTTTATCACATTTTTGTAAACTACACCCCCTCTAGAGTGCCAAAGTAGACCAATGGATAGATCTTTTCAAGAGCTTTCGTGTGACACCTCAACCAATTTCCTGTGATGTTCCATTGTAGAGTTTACATGTTTTCAAAGTTTGTGTGATTTGCGTTAATTAAATATGCAAATTAGATAATTAGTATGCACGAAATTTGAAATTGGTATTATTTTTCAATATTTAGTGGTATACCAATTACTTACAAAAAGACTTAAATTTCTCTCATATTTATTTAAAAAAATTCAATTTCTCCCCTTCTACCTTAATTTGCATAAAACACAATGGCTGTCAAAAGAGGGGTAACATTTCGAAATTAGTTAAATCGTGTTAAAAACCATTCTAATGTGTTTCACTAATCACAAAGAATCAGAAAAAGTATACTTTTACCCATCTTCCATCAGCGATCTCGCAACTAAATGCAATCATGGGTGAGAGATGCGCTCCACTGCTACAAATCGTCTTGATGTCCCGCCTACTGGACATACCAATTACTACACAGACAGAACTTTTTCAATTGCTGCCGCAATAGTCTGGAACAATTTACCCTCTCGTCTTCGAGACTAAAGACTCATATATTTAGATCTGCATATAGTGAACTTTTAAAATGATGTTCTTAGATTGTCTTATTGCTTTCTGGCATTTGAGATGTGCACATCTTTATTGAATTTTGCTCCTCCGTTATTTCTTTTGTGTCTGTTGTGCACTTCTTTTTGTCATTTTGCTAACTTGTTCCTTTATATAACTGTTTCTTTTGTTATTGTAAAGCGCTTTGAGAACTTGTTCTAGGGTGCT
>JXSR01S075514.1:4100-16433 GCA_000969725.1 Ophiothrix spiculata | reverse complement strand
TTGGATTGGTACATCCATACAAAATATTCAATATCTCTAGGTGTTCACAGGCCACTTTTCTGATTTGGACTATCGGATGTATTATTTTGTGCCATTTGGAAATGTTCTTCCTTACAATGCGAAGAGAGCAACGTGCTCTATGCCTGTTTTATAAGGGCTTAGTTGTATTTGTGCCATTTGGAGCTCCTTACAATGCGAAGAGAGCAACTTGCTCTTTGTCTGTTTTATAAGGGCTTAGTTGTATTTGTGCCATTTGGAACTCCTTACAATGCGAAGAGAGCAACGTGCTCTCTGACTGTTTTATAAGGGCTTAGTTGTAATTGTGCCATTTGGAACTCATTACAGTGCGAAGAGAGCAATGTGCTCTTTGCCTGTTTTTTAAGGGATTAATTGACAAATATGATCTAGATGTCAACAACTATTTCAAGTTCTCAAAAAGGGGGGAAGACCGTACCGACACAAGATCAGTATGTGACAACGTTTGCCTTAGGACTCGTTTTTGTAAAATGGAAGCGAGTTTCAAGTCTTATCAATATTGGTTAAAACTGGTCAACAACACTTCCTTTTTATGACGTATATTTCAGTGATACCCATCCCCGTCCTCAGCGTTCTAATTCTGAGTTCCAGCTGATCCTCCTTTGTGTCTCGCCGTAGTTGGCGTCCTAGATGACGGTATTTCCAGAAAAGAATCATAAATGATGAAAGTTGCCCCCCCCCCCCCACGTCTCTATTTAGGGTGGGGCTGGTCTCTTTCTTTATATAAATAGCCTCTCTTATTTTTCGTGGTAACAATTTGTCCCCCCCCCCCACGCGGTGTGTAATAAGTTACCTGTCCTTGTTTTACGCGTATAATATGAGAACATTCGCAATGCCCTTCACCACACATTTCCATACGTTCTATCCCATTAACAGGATCATTCTCCAGGTTGCAGATCTCAAGTCTTTCTTTAGGAAATGCAGATTGAAGGATAAATGGTACTGACGGTAGTCTGAAGGTAATGTTGTTAATCCTGGGCAGAAAATGTAAGTTTTTGTCTGAAAAATGAAGCTCCAAGTAGAATGTTTCATCTGGCTTAGTCCAGTCTGGTGCAGGCACTGAAAAAGAATGTTTACACTTTTAACTGAGATCATTTAAAGAATGAGTTTTCTTCTGTACTTGTGCCTTTCACTTTCTGCGTTATTGTTCCCTTGATCATGTTGATATGATCTCTCATTCTCCCTTTGCTCTTCATTTCTTTGTTCACTATTGATTAATTTCTTCTCTGCCACTTTCGTTTCATTACGTCCCCAGTATGTGCTATTAGGCATAGATAGATTCACCACTGTATGCAGCGCCCCAAGAAGGAGCATTCGCACAGGGGGACCAACTGCTTAACGTTACTTCCGAACCGCGGAACAATTAGAGTAAAGTTTCTTGCCCAAGGAAACAATGAGACGTAAACCGCCGGGCCCGGGGCTCGATCCCACAACCTCTGTATTACGAGACCCGTGCTCTAACCAATCGGTCACGATCCCATAGCATGTTATTACATGTGTTAGCGCGCATTCTTTACATGAACATTCATAACAAGTGCATGTTAGATACGGATTTCACTGTTAGTTATATATATTTCATATTTATAATTCATGAATTGGTACCATAATAAGGCTAAAATTAACACTTTTATTTTCGAGGAAAACTAACTCTAATAAAATACACTTTTCACATAATCACGTTAAATTTTTGCATACTGTTTTTTGATTATGTTTTTTGTCTACCTTCCTCTCCCACACCAATAATATTTACTCCCCGAAAAATATTATTCAAAAATGATGAAACATAACATAATAGGCTATGTTAGTTAAAAATACTTATGTTGAATTGGCATTTCACAAAAAGTGCGAAGTTTGATTGATTTATGAGCTGCACTTAATACCTACCATCTGGATGTGAATCTAATTGTCCCACAAATTTCATGTCGTTATAAAAATCTCCATCACTGTTGCATGGGTCAACTTTTGGCTCAGTTGCTGAATTCTCATATTTGTCATTTCCTGGTGTCGGGATTGCTGTCTGTTTGGTTGAATTGTAGTGAATTATTGCATAGTTGTACTCAAGATGTTTGCATATATCATCTACACCCTATTATAGAGAAATGTTATTTTGAAGAATATCATTTATAAAATTTCTGTTCATAGAATAAAACACGTTGAATTTTGATATCAATGACAATATTTGAGTGAACAAAATGCTGATAAAGCTTGGCATCAGATTACCAATTCTTATATTGTACATTAAACTCAAAAGTAAAATTGCGCAATAGTGTTTGATCATGGAAAAGAGCTGCTGAATTGTATGAAAAATCCCTAAACATGGGTCCCATTTTTTAGCACCAAAAGCCCTAAACATGAGTCATATCTTCAAGAAAATATGCTAAAATGGTCCAAAAAGATGCGAGCCCAGAAAATTTTGAAAAATCAGCCCATTTTTGGAGCAAAATCCCTAAATATGGGTGTACTTTTACTCAAAAATTACCCTTAAAGATTGTGAGGACTAATTTGGACGAAGCGCCCAACTTGATCACAGAAGCTGCATATTCTGGACCAAATAGGAATCCTATAAAGAACATATTGCTATACCTTGACATGCATCCAGTAATCACCGACAAGTTGATTGGCTTCTAACACGAAATCAATTCTATCTGCGCTGTATAAGACGAAAGACTTAGCAACATACGGTTTTGTCGGTGCTCCGTCTGTAGCTATGATTGTTAGGTCGTGGCTTTGAACTGATACTTGTATTCCACATGCCCGAGCAACTGACGTGCTAATAACTCTAAAACGATGCCGTTTGTTTGGTATTACATTAAATTGTGCATATTTTGGCACCGGACATGGAACATTGTCGGTATTGCTCTTCCCACACCATTCTGGCCTCTCTGTTTTGTCAATATTTTGTCCTCCTCTACCGTTTATCAGTATAGACCCTGGGAGTGCTTTAAAGTTTCCGTCATCGTAGAATTCACGATTAAAACCGTTGACGCCTACATGATGCAACCAGTCTTGAATAACAACGGTGTGTTCGGGAATGTCAATGTCGTACTCTTGTCCGTTTACATCAAGATCTTGAGCCTGACGTACAATCAATGCCCCGAACATGCCATCACCACGTTGCAAACCAGAATGGGAGTGCCACCTAAAGAATAAAATATGTGAATTAATGAAGAGCGCATATAGTTTCATTCTACTCCGGTTCTTACCAAAAGGTTTGATTGGTGGTGTACCGAAACAGACCGTCCGGTCCAAAGGCGATTAATCTCCGATTTTAATTTGTTCGTTCCAATTCCCCCTTTTATAGTTTTCTACCCTATTGATTAAGTCATTACACCATTTTCAATAAATAATTGACCTTAAGAGGGTTTTTTACAATAACTATACTAAAGAGTTTATAGGACTACATTACACGTTGTGTGCCACCGCGGCAAAAGGATCCCACAAGTTGTTCATTGTAAATTTAGAACCGGTTTATCTACTCTCAGTGAGCCGGGAGGTCACGAGATTTCCCTTTCCTTTTTAAGAAATTATACGCTGAGATATTGAATCGACCGTGCACTTGATGTTTAACATGAATATCAATGAGTCTGAATTTTTTTTTAAAGCTTTATAAAATCGAAAATATAGTCATGGAAGACAACATTTTTTGCACATTTATGTATAAACACTGTGTAAATGTAATGCAATTAGATTTACCAAAATAATGTATGTGTGACATTTCGTGCAATTGTACTGGCCAAGTATTTCACGCTATGTACCTTTAAAATTGGCTTGTGATTTTCTTATATCAATTCAATCTAAAATATATATTTATGGCGATACGTTTATAGCAAATTTTAAACATTTTTCTTGAAGTTAGCTGTAAAAATCTTGCGTTAAAAGTATGCTAAAACAAAATTGATATAATGGTCCCTTTGTTTAACTCTTGACACTGAAAATCCACACGTGCAAAACTGAATGTTCCATACTATTGCGAATGCGTAACCAATTACTTTAAATAGAATGAATAATGAAATCTTGAATTCCCTTCATGAACATTGTCAGTTCTCCTTTCTAGATAGATCTCGACTCTAAATCTCAAACCGTGGGTTCGAGTCCCGTCACAGTCCTTTTGATAAATCTCTCTCTTTTTTGCGAAGCGTGTTGATTTTTCTTCAATTTGTAACTGTCACGAATGAAATTCTCGAATTTTTGACATAATTTATATTAAAAAGGGGTTACTTTTCAGCCAGAAAAAAAACATGTCTTATATTCATTGCATTTCACCTGAAATGCATTATATTTCAACGCAGCGAGTGGGGCAGCGGTGCCATGAGCTCCATGCACGTAACTAACGTCAGAGGATGACCCGTCATGACAAAAGTTAGTAGTTATCGACATTTTGATGTCTAGTTATCGCAATGATACAAATTGCAGGCAAGTATGAAGACCCGATATTAGGTACCTTTCGTACATCACATCAACGTATTTTTTCCTCTTGTTATTTCTTCACTTTATAGGCCTTACAGGCAAAACATATACCCAACTGACGACGTTTTATCTTATAAAACAAAATTGATGTAAGGGTTCAAATTTGTTTGCTTAGAAAGTCTCAAATCGTTGATTTTTTATAGAAATGAAATATGATACTTCTTTTTTATCAACAGCAAAAAATTCACACGCATTGTATTGGAAAAACTCCAAATTGTCATACCCCCGTTCCAAATTTACATTTGCTTCCACCATTTTCAGATAATAAGGGTTCAAAGCCAGCCTTTTCAGCAGGTCACGTTTAAAAAAAAAATCTCGCGACCACTTTTTTCTCGTTTTGGCGAGACTTGGATTTTCTATTCGCACAATGAGGTCGTGAACAGGGTCGCTTCGATTTGATTGTTATAAAATATGCTACAATGATACATTACAAAGATTTTTACAGTGCCTTACCAATGCGTTCCATGCGGGTTTGCTGTGAATTTATATATAAAGGCTTCGCCGATAGGTATCGGACATTGCGTCACCATGAAGGCACCGTCCATGTATTGAGTCTTCTGCATAAACATCCCGTGCCAATGAATGGTCGTGCCCATAGCAGGTTCTTTGGTCATTCTGTTGATGACTTTGACAATTACTGTGTCTCCCTCGCAAACCTAAAGAAACATGAGTTCAAAATTGGGCTTTAAAAGTCCAGGCAAAGCGTTGCAAAGGAATAACATAACGACCATTATCATATAGGGACGTCGGTATTAATCCACACCCACACTGTTAAAAAAACCATGAGTAAGCCCTATGCTTTACTCCGTTATCATGATATGGTCTATGGAAGGCGGGGACTGGGACTACGATTTCTTTAAGATTGATTATGGTACTTATCATGCTTATTGATTAATCATTGGTCATTTTGGTTAAAAAAAATTATTGAAAGAATTATATCAAAAGTTTTGAAATTGAGCATTATCATTCATTATCAACATTCATCATCCACTTCAGTGACTTCACTTTTATCGGAATAGTCAAGTTTCTTTTTTTCTTCTTCAGTGTTGTGCAATATAGAGTGTTAAATTCACTTTTATATACTGATTTAATGCCGATCGGTGTGCCTTGCCGATATGGAAACCAGTGGATTATTGATATTTATTCCGGAATACCCTGTAAACCCTGTTTTACATGTGGATACATTGTGACAGTCCCCCGATTTTGGAAAAATTAATAATATAAAGACTTGTGTAAAATGTATAACATGATTTAAAATTGCTATGGCCTATTTGATAAGTCAAATATAATATTTAATTGGCCAAACTTGTTCTAGTAAAGCATTGCAGCCCAGGGGTTCATATAGGGGTCAAGTAGGTATATCCCCCCATTGAGAACAAAGGATTGCTAGGAAGTGAGATGGGCTATTGATTGCTAGAGCACAAAGAAGCTATTGTGTGTTATGTGTAAACAAGTTTGTTTTGACAGTGAGGGAATTTCCCATTTCTCTTGTAGAGTAGGCCAGATGATTCTAGAATTGTGTTTGCTAGATTGGCATGGAATTAAGAGGTTTTTCCAGATAAATGTAAATGAGTATAAAAGGAGATGCATTTTGATATTTGAAGTCAGTCAGCTTTGTTAGCTATAGGAAGCTATTATCAGTCTACTTTTGCCAGCTATATCGGAGTTATATCATTGAGATATTGTGGAGGAATTGAGGCAGATTGGAACTAATATTATCAGATATTTTGCTGCCTTTTTTGGAGCACTTTTATGGATAGCTGTTAGAGTGGAGAAGTTTAGTTGCTGGATCGTGAATCGATTTTATATTAACTGTGGACAAGGGGTTTGAGATTGCAAGAAGACGACTTTTATATTGACTGATATTTATCATTATTCGAAAGGAGTCATCGGACATTTTGTACCGTTTTGGATCTGGATTTGTGGACATTTGCACAGATGTCATAAAGGACTTTACCGTGGAATGGAATATTATTAGCTAACTTATTCAAGACAGAAGCCACTCGTGAGTAAACTAAAACCGTAGATAAGACAGTTACACTGTTAAATTGTTTTGTGTACTAAATAAATTGTTTGTTTTAATATTTTCTTGACAAATTCCTGTCTTACAGTGTATTTATTCTTGCTTTGCTTTTAGCTCGAACCCGAAAGGTTAATTCTGACCTTGATCCTTGTTTTGGGTCGTAACAACATGTACACTTTCAATACTCATTCTGGAATAGATAAAGACATGTCTAACCAGTCCCGGGCGAACCAGTTCAACTAGTGTTATTTAACCTTCGGAGGTCAGGGGTAACTCCGTGATTCTAAAAATGTACTTTTTAGTCATTTATATAGCAGATATCCAGTTCAAACTTGGTATTTAGGTAAGACTAGTAATTTTCTACAATATTTAGCAAAAAAAAAAAATAGCTAGAAAATCGGATATTCCTACGATTTTCTAGAAAAGTTTGATTTCTTTCCGTACAAATGCCGATTTTCACATTTTGGTAATTATGACGTCATAGTGACGTCATACATTTACGAATGACCTTGATTTTGGTATCAACCCCCCCCCCCCCGGCCCCCCCCTCCGTATAATATGTTTGTGAAAATCGCCCGGAGCCGTAAAAACTACAAAAATTTACACAGAAATGGCTCAAATTGACAGCGAATTGATTTGCAATATATCTATATGTGATGGTGGTTGGACTATCTAGTGTTTTCTAAATCCTAAATTTGTACCTCAGGTGGATTTTCTATCTGGTTAATCCATCTGAGATTAAATGAAGCTCTCGGAGATAAGTTAATACATATCAAAAGAGAAACAATTTTATCAAAAATAATTTTGTTTACCCATCACAGGTGTAGAAACAAGATCTTTTTTAAGATTTGAAACTAGAAATACTTTTTCAACCATTTTTTGTCGCCGGCGACAAAAAATACAGCTGGTAAATAATTTCATTTTTTTCCTCTGTTACACAAATTCAGCGGAAACTACTGGTAGGATATGTTAGTATAGTCATGTACTATCGATACATGTTAAAAAGTATATATAGTCAGAAAATCAGTGGACAGGATCTATGCCAGTCCCTTTAAAGATCTTTCGATATTGCGGCATGTATTGTGTATAACCCCTGCTTTATGTAGTGCAATCTGTTAAGATGACGAGCGTGTATTTTTTGGATCCGTGGTTCGAGTCCCGGCGGCGCCCAATTATGGAAAAAAAATTATCCTCGATAAAAATTAAGTAAAAAGTATATGATGCATATATTAAAACAATGCAGCCACGATTTCTACTTTAGTGGAATCTATATATAATATTCACCCTCTTTGTGGGTAAACACCATCTTTTTTTTAAATTAAGATGATAAACACGCTTCATTCTATACTCACATGAACGGCAGGTCCTGGAAGTTTTCTGTTAACTACAGCAACAGCACGAGGAATGCCATCCAAAGGGATGCAGTCTGGGCAATAATGGATGGATGAGTCGTCTTTATAGGCGTCTGTAATATCATCAAACAAGCAACTTGATCTTGGATTGGGTAATTTGCAAAATGACGAATTTCCTCCAATGAACCATTCTACATTCCAATCTCCCAGATCACACGTCATTGGCTTTGGTGGATTCTCACAAGGCCGGTAGCAGACAGATTCAAACGGTGGAGGTCCTTCCTCTATCAAAAATTAGTAAAATAAATGTACTTGTATGAAAATATAAGCTTAATACATGTTTGCACAATTTAAGGCTGTATATTTTAGGTTATAAATGTATTGTTACTATCAAAATGTTAATATTATTGTTCTCTTTGAAACCATACACAACTGAAAACGACATTCTTGTTTTATTAATATGTGTCCCGCCGCGGCAAAAGGGTGCAGTTGTCGGCTTGTATATGTTGCTCCTTGTAGCATATCTGATGTATGCTATTTGTATACATCAGATATGCTACAATGAACTACATGTAGGAGACGACAACTGCACCCTTTTGCCGCGGCGGGACACATATTCGTTCACCGTAGGCATGAAACATTGATAATGTTCATTCATAATGACAATTGTAGCTGATGTTTGATTGATACTAAATGTTTTCTACCCCTATGTTTATCAACTTATCCCTTTTAAATGGGCATCCAGTATAATAATTTATTTCCCTGTTTCTTTCTTACTTCAGATGAGAATTATATTTAAACCATGAAATGAACATCGTAACAGATTTTCGATCAAAAATACAATATAGTGGCCAAAACTGAAGTAAAATGAAAAATACTTACTTTTACAAAAGTTAATGTCAGTGTCGTAGGATAAATCTCCATTGGATAAACAGGTACTAAAGACAAAACAAATAAAGTTTTTAAAACAAAGTTTATGCTAAACACTAATAGTTTTATGTTGCATTTATGATTGTCGTCTTCATTCTCGCGTTTAGGCCTCATAAAAATTCAAGTTGTTTCTCTTCCCTCCCTGCTCACTTTTGGTGCCGCACCATTTTTTGTGTGCAAAAATGCTAAAAAGGAGTTAAAGATTTAGCTAATCATTCAAACAGGGAGCGCCGTAGTGTAGTGGTTAGCGATCTCGCCTTACACGCATTTGGCCCGGGTTCGATTCCCGGTGAGGGCACTTGCCGGAATGGAATCTCGGAATCTTTGCTTAGACGTTTATCTGACTTAGTGGCAGCATTGGGCAGATATTCTAGTTCTACTCCACTCCTAACGTGAAGTATTTAGAGTTGGGTAAATATTTCATGAGAGATAGTCGTCCTTCGGAGGGGACGTAAAGCCGTCGGTCCCATGTACAGAAGAGTCATACCTGTACATGCAATCGCAGCCAGTATCGTAAAGAGGAGGTATTCTATCCCTGACTGTTCCCAACCCCGTTTCGGTCAATTTCTGGACTTCAAAATCCGCCTGTGCGTTAATACTCACTCAGTGAGGTCTGCACAATAATTGGAAGAAGAAGAAGAAACATCAAGACTCTGCTTTCCTCTTAAAGGATTAATTTAAGTGTTGATGTTTTTAACATCGGAACTGTTATCAAACCGTGACCAGGGCCGTATGAAGGCATGTAAGTCAAGGGGCCAAACACATTTACCGTCCCAAAATTCATGTTTCATCCCGATGGATATACCGTCAATTTGTTTGTAATGCAAAAATTTTACTATTTTAAGGCAAAAATCGATCATATCAAAAACTTCTAGCCTGAAATGAGCAATAAATATTTCTACGCTGCTCCATATACATTGCACGAGTTTTGTTTACACAGACATGCTTGCATGAGCACAGCATATATATGTACACTAAATTTCGTTCCAGCTGATTGTTTTCTGCCTTCGATGTCCGAGAAAACTGAGCAAAAACGCGGGCAGTTCTTCCCAACCAATCAGGACATATTTTATATCATTAGAAAGCTAGTCTTTTGAATATTCATGATCCACCCGAAGGCAATCGAAAAAGGATAGACGGGCTAATTGGCGGTTACATTTATAGTGACAAGTCCCTTCAAAATGGCTGAAAATGACCATTTTGCCATTGAAAAACAGATTTTTGAGAATATTTTAGGTCAAAACGTGGGCATTTCTTAATAAGAAAAATTTGTAAAGTAAGATTTTTATGATAAAGTATACTTTAAAGATGACAATACCGAGCGAAGGCATTAACTTTTTATCAAAATAAACTCGTAGTGACAGAAGATAGAACAGCGACTTCCAAATTAACAGCTGTCTCACCATGCTTAAGAGGTGTATAAACTTTACATTGAGCAGATGCACGGGACTTTTCCATATGAAAAAAAAAACCCTCTATATTTGTGCTATAATTGGCTTATTTTGACTACAAATTTACGGGACAGTAATTTTTGGGACAGTAAAAGTAGTGAAATATCGTCTCGATATTTTGATACTTGTCCCGCCAGCGTCACGCTTTTTCTCGATCCACAGGGGGCAAGTGCCCTCTGCCCCCCGTTTCGTACGGCCCTGAAACCATCATCTGTCTATATCACATCGAGTTAAGACCGCAACTGAATGTGCAGGCAACATTTATCAAGGGTAACTCTCACAAACGTCTAGAACACACCTCCCTCCCTCCTCACATTTTGAGAAACCTTCGGACGAGGTACAACTTATTTTTTATGTGGCCTTACCCGAGTCCATGAATCCGAAGGCTTTATTACCATCTTTGACTGTAATTCCTTTGAATGCAACCCGAAGGCTTTATTACTATACCATTTTTGATTGTAATCCGAAGGCTTTATTACCATCAACTTCCGCAGGCATTATTACCATCTTTGACTGCAATCCGAAGGCATCATTACAATTTCTGACTGCAATCCGAAGGCTTTAGACCATCTTTGACTGCAATCCATTAATACTTGTAAGAATGCACTAGGGACTAGTCAAGCTATGAAAAATTCATGGGGATATGTGGACAAAATTGCAATTTTTTGTCTGAAATTACCTGTTGACCTCCCAAACAACATATTCAAAATGTAGGAAAATGTAAGCTTTCCAAAATTGGTTAATTTGTATAAAACAAAATGGCTGCCAAAACAAGGGGTGAAATTTCAAAATTTGTCAAATCTTGTTCAAAACCACACTAAACATGTTCCTCTCATCACAAGAAAGCAGAAAGAGTATACTTTTACCTATGTCTGAAATATGGTTCTGGAGTTAAAGTCAAAAATGTATCAGAGGTCACGGATTTGGCCCTATGGGAGTCTAAAATTTCAAAAGTGTCCGATTTTGTTCAAAACGGTCTCAAACTGCTCCTCTTGCAAAACTGTCTACCAAAGTAATAGTTTGCAGTGCATCAAATCAGTCGTTGCTATGGTTACAGGTCAAGGAAAAACGTGTGCTGCACCAATGCAATTGTAAATATGGACTGTTTTGCCTGCTACTATATGGCAACAATTGCCCTGACACAAGGCAAACTATCACAATTGTGTAGACACTTTTCCAAGAGGAACAGTTTGAGACCAGTTTGAACAAAATCGGACACTTTGAAATGTTGGACTCCCATAGGGCCTGAGATGATTATAGCAATATTCATCTCAGCATAGGGCTAAATCCGTGACCTTTGATATGACCTTTCACATTTATGGCTATAACGCCAGAACCATATTTTAGACATAAGTAAAAGTATACTTTTTTTGCTTGTGATGAGGGGAACATATTGGTGTGGTTTTGAACAAGATTTGACCAAGGTTGAATTTTTACCTCTTGTTTTGGCGCCCATTACATGGTTTCAAGCTGTTCTATGTAATTGTCAAGGAAGGAGTTGCGCATGTTTTGATGCAAAAAATAATCAAATCGGTCGCGTCGTTTTTTAGATAATAAGCATAACCTGATAAATGATGACGCTGTTCCCCGGGGGGGGGGGGTACTTAGTACAAAAGTGATTACGGGGATGTGCCGCAAACTAAGGTAGCAAAATCAGGCTGTCTGGTATTTCAATGGGTCTTTTTCTTTGCAAAATGTGGTATTTTGATGGGTCTGTTTTCCAATATTTTTGATTTTTTTTTCTAAATTTCAAACAAAATTCATACCATATTCGCCAAATTAGCGTGATTTTCGGGGAAAATTTGATTTTTTTGTATAAACTCGACTCATAATTTTGGGAATTTGGTATATGGATGGGTCCCTTTTTCTTAGATATTGGTATATAATGTACATGGGTGGTACTTCAAATTTCCCAGCGGCACACCCCTACCAAAACCAAAATTGAGTACCCCCCGGGCGCCGTTCAATTTTTGTTTTGTCCCTAAAATCGAAACGAAACAACTTTTTAATTTTTTATTTCAGCAATGTACTTGTAATTAAAATCTTTTACTATCAGCCAAATTGAATTTTCAAA
>JXSR01S075512.1:18146-34102 GCA_000969725.1 Ophiothrix spiculata | reverse complement strand
AGGTTTTGTTTATTAAATAGTCGTTGCAAAGACAAATTGTATAATTTTGTGTGATTTCTTAGACTGTTATTTAAAATTCAAAGAGGAGATATTGCATATGCAATGTCCTAATAAATGAATTCAATTTCAATGAATTCAAACAACATCTTTATAGACAAGAGAACGTGTCATTTAGGAATAGTCGACTCGCTCAACAAGGTTGATTAAATTTATCAGATGCTGGTAATGACTGCGTAACTAACATTATAAAAACCAGTAACATGTGGTTGCCGACAAGCGACTCATTCCCCCTGATCGCGCCACAAATGTAAATTAGCATCGATTAGCAAGCTCAGCACCACAAAGTCCTAATTAGGTGACATCAAGCAGTCCAAGTATAACTGTTTACTTTTGTAAATATTCCGAAATTGTTTACTCTATGAACTTTATTGTCCATTATTTATTTCTTGGCACCCGGAACAAATTGCAGGCATGGAATGTGAATGTTGAAATATCAAGCTTTAATAGGTTATGCACCTCAATTCGTGTTGCTTCCTATTACACTTACAATGTATCTCTCGTAATATTCAAAAATGTATTCAGAAAACTAAAATGTGAATGTTTTCATTTTTCTTTCTGTACGCATCTTTAATATACTTTGATAGACATAATACTATTAGACGCGATGGAATATATATTGTAAACAAAATCCCCAATAACGTATGAGCAGTTATTGTCTACAGTATGTAAACTTAAGTTTAACCCATAGATTTTAGAAGGTTTAAGCATATTATCGTTTGAACATTTGTGTATTTCAAATTTTCAATCTCATTTACTCACAAATTTATGTAATGATGTAATCATTGACCGATTATAGAGAATTTTCATATCAATTTACATGAATGTCATTTCAAACAGGTGTATAAAGTTACATCAACTTTCTTGCCAAGTGTCAATCACCTTATTAAATTTACATCGATGGATGGCATTGAGCTTTAAATCAGCTACGGCTACTCTCTGTCTATAGTTCATTACTTATCAAAGATTTTCCTACGTAAGCATCAAAAAATTAACAACCATAATATTTTTGAAAGAATTTACTTTATTCATAAGTGTCAAATTATACATTTATATATTCTTAAGTTCTTCAGTCTACATTTAATTTGATATTTGTCAAACACATCTACCTATTTATCTCAATGAAATGGAATTGAATGTTATTTCACAGGGTACACAAACTTACATTTCATTTGTTTGTTGAATGTACAAAACATTGTCAGAAAGTAAAAATATTTAGTTTATGATCATATTCTTAAATTCAAGGACAAATATATATGGATATCTGTAAGAGCATGTTTTAAAAAATACACAGCAAAATCATTTAATATCATCAACATACATTTTAAGTAGTCAAACAAAATGAATAGTATTCACTGTACCGTATACAGTACAATATCAAAGTGCACAACTAATCCCCTGTATTTATTTATTCATAAAGAACCAACGGATGCCGAAATAAAGTGATGAAATAGGGGTGTATATATAAATCTTATTACATGCAGTCTGTTAAAGAAAGTTTACGAAATTACTTTGACTTTCAGCACTTTGAATGTACGTAGTGCTTGCTTCCAATTTATGCCTTTACACTTTTGAGCGACTGAGCTGAGATAGTAAATCTCTCTACATATACCGTATATACCTCATCTGTTTAATGTATGAAAACTCTTTATTGATGCAAGACAGCGATATTTATCTCTAGAAATGTTGAAAACAAGGGAGCAGGAATATACTCAAAAGCTATTATCATACTTTGAATCGTTCTCTTCAACTTCAAATGTCAAAGTGACTTCATGATTGCAATACATTAAAGAATCATTCATGTAGATTTCCATCAAAATGGATGTACGGATGAGGAATGTCATGATTTTAAATGCTTAAAATTTACGCTGAAAAAAAAGCTCTTAATATTGTTATCCACATACCCATTTTCTATTTGCATTAACTCCCTTGAGATTATAGGGGTTCAAAGTCCGATCTTGTCGTACAGGTCATGTCAAAAAATATCTCACACATAATCTCATTTGCATATATCCTAACCTCTGTCTGTTACTGATTCAATTAGTCGCATATGACAATCGATATTTGCTATTTATTAAGCAACATGCAGTCCTTAAATGTCAAATTAAAGTCCTTGAATAGAGCTGAAAATTCAAAGAAATAAAAAAAGACGATTAAGCACCTTTTATCATTTCTCCCATGGGGTAACTTCAAGTATTTCGTGTTTTTGAATTATATTATTCACTTATAGGTCTTGGAACATCATTACATATTATCTAGTATGTATGTCGAATAGCTTAAAGGCTTAAAACCCAGAAAATGACTGATCGATGATTAAAGCCCTTAGTTTCGTAATTCTGCGGAAAGCATGTTTGTTATCGGTCCGATATATATTTTCAAGGCATATTACATAGACAAAAAGCACATGGGAATTCGTTGACCTGGATTCTTGTTTGAAAGCTATAAAAGTGGGGTGGTCTTGACATATTTACAACACAGATAGCTCCAAGGTAAACATGATAGGGAAAGTTTCGTTGTACAAAGACTGTAGACGCCCAGAGAAGATAGCAATTTGAATTTGTGCTCACAGTTTTGTTATATACCCTCGCGTTTTGGTAATCGATGTTTCTTAAACGTGCTCTTAAAATTAATTAGGAAATTACTGAAATTCGTTGTCTTCAACATAAATAACAAGAGGAGATACATTTCCATTTTGATGAGGGAGTAAAATCAGTTACATACGTTTATATTGAATATTACGCTATTGTAAAAAATATAATGTAAACGTGGAAAATATAAAAATATACATTGCTTGACTTCAGTAATGTTTAAAGCTTATACTAAAAAACAAATGTATATGTATACTAGGTAAATGGTGAAAAAGAGACCATTATAAATAATATTTTGGTATACGAGGGCGAGTTATTAGACACGTAGCGTCGAGCTTTGTGATATTCTTATGACAAGCAATCTCATATCAAGATACATTATACGTCATGATATCTATTGAACCGTTATCTAACATACACGCTGAGCAAAGGCATATTTTTTGACTATTCATAATTTAATATTAAACAAAACAAACTTCTTTTGAAAAAACTTCAGAAGTAAATAGCCATAGTAAGTTTTCTTAAAAACACTCTCTCTGGCAAGCTCTTATGATTGTGCTTCATGCTACACTAAAGGGGTATGACTGGTTGATCAAGTTCACCATTAGACCGTAAATCTTTTATGTTACGTTTCAAGAGAAAATACTTATATACCTTCAACACTGGTTGACAGTCTTCGAATAATTGATGAATATTTAACAGAATCAAGAGTTAAAAGTTAAATTTAATTTCTATAAAGATAATATATTTTCTGTATCTTTTGACAAACAAGTGACAAATTTCATTACATCGATCAACGCATTCCTGTGGTACAAATCCTTGCGCCGATCGTGTATAAAATGTACTGCATTTTAGATGACATTATATCCTTTGGTGAAAGACAAGCCGAGGACTCTTGTTGTATCTCTAATATGCTGGAATCGCGTTTCAAAATTAATGGTAGATTTTTTTTCGTATTGCCGATGTTTATTGTTGTGTAATTATTTTGCAAATGAGCGAGACAACTCAATATAATTTAACATGATTTAATGTGAACGTGATTTTTACCTGATGGTGTTTACGATGCAAGCAAATATATTTTTTGAACCTAGAGATCAAATCATTTCGATATTTGTTTTTAAATGTTACCCTATTTTATGTTTTCAACCATTTTATTTTAAATAAAGTAATAAGTTATTAATAGAAATGTGCTAGATGTGTATTGCAGTGCTTTTTCATATCTTTGTCATTATTTTTACTGATACAAATACTTGTAAGAAAATTAAATTGAATCCTCCGAAGATAGAACCCAATTTCGATATCACTTTACACATTAACCTACTTGCCATAATTAAGGAATGGACTTATCGTTGTAATCTAACGTTAATAGATTATGCTGATTGCACGCTGCTCTATTTTACGCACATATTAGTTGTTCATTTTTGAGATCTGCAAAATTAATTGAACTGCGCTGAGGAAAATGTTTTCGATATTATTAACTATCGTTGTACCCATGTATGAAACTGATACGTCTTTAATAATGGTGCAGATAAAATGCAGGATGAATCAGAGGAGGTAAAAGTGTTTTCTTAAGACCTAAGTAATTAAAGGATTGATTTGTGAATGCGCAATTATTTTAGTGACACAATATGAACACTAAAACACTTCTATATGTTCTAGTGTTAAAGGTGCAGGTTCCGATCATATCCTCATTTCCCAGGGTTCAGCCGGAAGAAGTACATGTATATTTTATGCCAAATGAAAGTTCATAAAATTTCACCTCCAAGTTCTTCATAGTTTTGGAGATATAGCATAAAATGTAAAATAATTGGTATACCTATATTCCATTTCTTGTGTAATTACATAACAGCCTCATCCCCAGGGTTGCATACGTTCTTTTGCAAGAGAAAAGGTTAAGGTTGAAACCTTACACATTGCATTCCACAGATCAAGGTTAATCAGTTGACAGTAAATTATACACATGCTTAAATATAATCCTACACCTTTAAAAGTACTACATCCCCTGTCTTAATATTTTGACATATTTGCAGATCTTTGATCAGATGTACATGTTATATTGTTATAAATACGTTTTTGTTTTTTTCAAATGAACCGTAGCATTAACATTAAAATTAACATTACTATGTGTTATAATCTTCATATCCCAGCAGGCACATTCATGAAATACCAACCCATCAGACAAATCAGACAAAATTGAAAGCAGGATTGATGGTATATAAAGGAACTAGTTACGCACCTGTCTTATCTGTCACACCATAAGTGACCTGGTTATTAAACTCAATTGAGCTCACTGATTGATTCATGCCGGGAATTTACACCTATGTACCTATCTACTATTCACTATGTACTTTACTCATGGAAATGATATTAGAATAGAATAGATGATATTTTAAAGTATATCTAAACTGTAAGACAATTTTAGATATTTGGGCAAATATTATGAAAAATGTCAATTTGTTCTTTTTAATAATATATTTAATCATCGATAGTGTTACTTATTTTCAGATTGAGAGGACATGTTGATATGGATGTGGATCATTTGGATATGGATCTTGACAGTCAAAAAAACATAGGTTTTTTTTTATTTGAGGCTTGGTTATTTTAGTTATTTTTAGTTACCAAAATGAACATGTAGTAGTTAATACTTAAGGGCTTATAATATAAACGTTGTTGAACAAATAAGTGTTTATAATTTTTACCTCATTGTTGCCAGAACCTGCTGCTAAGGCATCTAAATTGTTATGTTCATATTGTCACTTACATCATTCAACCCTCATTCCTTTTAATTACGTATCACCATGGCTGTAATAACTTGTTAGTGGTAAATTGCCTCAGGTGTTTCTTCAAATTCAATTTTTGCACGCAAGAAAAAAAAACATTTGATATTAGCCACATCAATCACATGCCAATTCACCAAAAAGATCATAATTGACTACTTGGCAGAATCTGGTTTGAGATCACGACCGTATTTCATTCGTTTCCACAAACACTTCGTGTATATAGACCTATTCATCAGAATTGCATTCATTATATCGTTTTTAAGATTTCAAGACATGCTGTCCTTTCCTTAGGCCCCCTATATGTGTATTGAATGTCTTATTGAATTGCGCACGTTTTTGAAATAATTAGTAACGTGTTTGTACTATTCAAAATTTTATTTTTACCTAAAGTAAAAAAAAAAAAAAAAATTCAGAAATGTTTTAACACTTTATTAAAATTTTATTCAACATGAATATATATCAAAATTATATAGGAACTGATTCCTGGGAGCAAGCGTAATCTTGATATCAAGACAGCTATTGTAATTCATATTACGTAGTATTAAGTGACTCTCGTTTCTGCAATTACGCTTGAAAAACTCTCTTAGGTTAAAACAAATGTGACAAGAGATGGCTATTAAACCAATTATTTTTTATTTTGTATATAAATGACCTTTACTTTTTATTGTGTATATAAATGATTTACCTGAAGTTGTCTCCAATAACACATTCATAAGCATGTATGCAGATGACACAGCATTGTATTCATTCGGTTAAAATGTACATGAAATTAACCACAATCTAAATAATGATCTATGTAAAGTATCCAAGTGGCTTGCACACAACAAATTGAGTTTAAATGTGAATAAAACCAAACTTATTATATTAGGCTCCAAGCCACGTCTAGCAAATATCTGTGACAATGACATTAATGTAATGATCAATGGTGCTAAACTCATGTAAACATCTTGGCATAATGATCGACGATAGCTTAACGTGGAACCAGCATGTTCAAACTATTGTTAAAAAAGCCAACTTATCTCTGATATGTTAAGGAAAGCAAAACCTTATGTTTTTTCAAATAGTTTAATGTTATTATATAATGGTATTCTTTCGCCACATTTCGACTACTGCGATACAATCTGGGGTACGTGCAATGAAACAATCAATCAAAGAGTACAAAAGATTCAGAACAGGGCCGCAAAAGTTATTACAGGTGCTTGGAATTATGATTCTAGCACCGATGCACTTAAATTAGTAAATTTGAAGACATTAAGAGAAAGACAAACATTCCATTTTTCAACGACCATGTTTACGATTATGAATGATCAGGCACCACAGTATCTTACCAACAAATTTAACATAAAAAGTTCTAATTATTCCCTCCGTGGTTATAAAAATCTTGCCATTCCTAGGCCAAAAACTGA
The DNA here is from genome assembly GCA_000969725.1 of Ophiothrix spiculata. NCBI lineage: Eukaryota > Metazoa > Echinodermata > Ophiuroidea > Amphilepidida > Ophiotrichidae > Ophiothrix > Ophiothrix spiculata. The sequence goes on along the minus strand of JXSR01S075512.1, from coordinate 27,271 downwards.
TTTCATGAAACGATCAGTTTCTTATCATAATGCTAAAACATGGAACTCCCTTCCAGAAAGTGTAAATTATCAAATTTTAAAAGTAATTATATCCATGAAATGAATTAACCATTTAGCGGCAATCTTTAATTAATATTTTATTTATTGCTTTGTGTTTTCAATGCATTAGTTTTTAACTTCTACTGTTGTATATAATATACATACATGAATTAAATGATTTTTACATTTTACTGCTGTATATATATTAATGAATATGCATCAATTAAATTTTCACCTTTTACTGTTGTATATATCAATGCATAATATACAATATTTAATGTTTATTCTATATGGATCATTATTAGTTTTAATTCTTTAATTTAATGTTTCTACGATACATATTTTAGAAGATTTCTTTATTTGTATGTATATTTTGTATTAGATTGTTTTATGGTTTTAAGTATTGTTTAATTTTAAAAATAATCTGTTTTGTTTTATTCTAGTTCTAATTTTTATGTTTTTATATACGGATCAATGGAAGAACAACTTTGTTGAATTGATTTTACCGTGTTGAAATAAAGTATTGAATATGAATATGAATTAATGAAAACAAGTGTGAACAGTTATTTCACGGTATCACGTAAAATATGGTGTCCGGTCATTACCAAGAGTTTGTTGAACTGTCTGAAACCTGCAGAGGATTAACAACATGATGAGAACATGTTGCCTTGAACATTTTAACAGGAGTTATTGTCAATTTGGACAAGAACAATATGATTTATGGTTTAAGGCAAAAACAAATGGCTGAGAAAATATACGAGGAATTTACAAAACTGCCATTGCGTACAAAACAAAAGTACCACATAGTCACGATTTGATACAAAGTAAGCATGGTAATGGTGTTTTGCATGAATTTGCTGTTTTCCATTCATCAAATGAACAGATTTGAATTTTTGTACTTTTTCAAGAGAAGCAATTTAGAGGTCCATCTTTATTGATGATATTGTAAATGTTTTCTTTTGTGTATTTGTTTAATAAGATAGACCGTAGGAAACATGGATAGTCATGACAAAGGCAATAGAACGCCAGATCTATGCGAAAAACACAACCATTGATAACCCATAAGGAACAAATAACAGTAAAAACACCATGCTGGTCAAAGATCACTCCAAATCCAAGTTATCAACAAATGATATGTTGTTGCATAAAACAGGATTTTTCGGGGAGGGGCGGCGCTCGAAGAATAAAGGGGTACTCATGCTCGATAGAGCCTCTCAAATCTCGCCCCTAAATGGCGTAAATGTTATTAACAAATTGCACCAATAAATGACGTCAGACTAATTTCTGCACCACAGATGTTAGAAAAAGTTTGCAATGATCTTTTTCCAGCAAATGTGTCTGCCCAGCCCGTATGAGCAGTAAATACCAGACTCTTCATTTTGCGCTACAGGTAAAATACATGTCAAGGTAATTATTTGCCGAAATGGATTTTTTGACAGATTCACAATTCCTGTGTTTACTATAAAATACCAGCAAAGTTTCATTTCAAGAAAATGATAGGAAATATGAAATCAATCTGCATATTTTTAAGACAAGCAACAGAAAGTATAGGGCTTAGTATAGATCTTTGAACGCGTTTATCTCAGTTATACGTTTTACTCCAGGACAACCTTTGACGGACCATAAATTGACTTCTGGAAATGTTGTGAAGTTCTTTAAGGTGTCATTTTAATCCTTAGGGCATGGTCTGTTTGGGATGAACGGTCACAAATGAGGTATCAAAGAGTATACAATTGCACATATATGATCATTTACATAACTTTTACCCATTTCCTCTTGTTTTTAGACCTTTTTATGCAAATCATTTATCAGATGACCAACATCAAACCATATGTCACCCTTAAAGGTGGCTTGAGTTTGCAATCCTAAGAGGTGTAAAACGTGTTTAAAAGTGTTATTATTCCTTCATTTAAGATTGGATTGAGTTGACCAAGGTTGACGCTAGAAAGCTGAAATAGTATTTTAATGAAGCATGAAAAGCACTGTAACTGAAGACATTGGCATTGACCGGGTTAAATTTGAAAAGCTTGTTTTTATATCTCAACGGCAGACCACAATGCACTTGGATGTATCAAATTTAGCACTTAAGATGTAATAACGATATTACATGATCGATAATATCCAATAAAAGCATTCCGTGTTAACGTATAACAGGTTGCGCACTATACAGTTTCATTACATACCGCTAGCTGAATGAAGAATGAACTAGCTGGGAAAAGATTGTATTCATTTTAGTTTCATGTAAACCGATTAAATTGAACATTACAAAAATAATGTCAAAATTTTGCTAGAACTCTTGCCCGGGGGACCGCTCGAGAATAAAGTGGTAGATATGCTCATCATATGAAAATGGCGTCGACGTTTTTGGAAAAAAAAATCAGCTAGCCTGAATACTGTTTATATTTACAGCAAGTTTTTGTATACGGTATTTACATAGGCCAAATATAGGTATTAAGTATTAGTATAAGATACAAGTATTAGTATAGATATTAGTATACATGAGCAATGTAGTCTATACACATTAACCTTTACGAATGAATTCTGATTCATGTAGATGTTCCAAATGGGCCAACAGATTCATTCGAAAAAAAGTTTTTGCTTTTTTCACCGAAACCTCATAATTTCATAATGTTCGGAAAAATCAATGTTATTCACAGGTTGATACTTTGTAAGATTAATACTAATTATTTAAACAAATTAATAAAACTCCGGAATAGTTTATGCTTGTTTTGCTCTTTTATCTAGAGATGTCTAAATTGATCGATGGGATAAAAAGTTTTAAGCATTTATAATATTGAAATTTTCTATTTGTATTTCTTATATTGTTTTTGGAAATAATTATTGAATATTTTTGGTAGTACCTCTTCATAATATTTGTGCATAGACACTCCTAGATCAAATAATTTATACGCATTATAAACATAATATGTGTACTAACTTTGCGTTGTTTTAAACGCTACGATTCCTATTTACCTCTCGGCTTTGTTTTGTTGGTTTTTAATATCTATATTGTTTTGTATAAGTCTAATATGGGCATCCGTATAATTTACGTGACAATTGAGTATTCTTCCTAGACAAATTGTCGCGTTCATATTTCATATATCAATATCTACCCAGTTGGACGATGGATCTTCCCGTCCTTCTTAATGTATGACAGATCTCCAAAAATTCAGGGGAAACTATATCTTCTTCCATTAAAAACTATTCTCATTTGCTTTTTTCTGGTCATTCAAAGTCATTTACCCTTAAGTTTTTTGAAAAATAGCATCACTATCAAAATAAATGCATACCTATCTAAAATGATAAATGCAAGTTGTTTTACAGCTTTCAAAGATTATAACACAAGCTACACATACTTCATAACAAGATTTCCTTAAGATTTATTACCTTAAGTATATTAACACTTATATACATGCACTCTGTTCAATAAAATATAGGATATATTTATCAAAAATCCAATATATTTGTCAATACCACTAAGTTTATATAGTTTTGATTAAATGAAACTAAATTACTTAAAGGTTGTATGACTCTATATGGATTAGCTTATCTCTGGAGAAAGCACATTTCGGGTTTGAAAATTATGAATCATACGAAGATTCGTGTCATTTATTTGGTTAAAAGACGTTCATCATTCTTTTACTCATCCACAAAAATGCATTGTATTTGTCATTGCACTCAACCAGTGCAATGGTAAATATAAGAATGATCTCCGTAAGTTAGATCGCTCAATTGCAAAAATAATGTTTCAAACCAGTATTCTTTAAAATCGGTTATTCTCTATTGCTGCTACTGGATTGGTTACAAAACAAGCATTGCAAAAACTACTTTTGAATTGACAATGTTATTTTGTCCACTTTAGATATTGCTTTTTGAAACTACTGGGGTTGGCTCATACCGTCTATGGTTGGCTAGTGAATTTGGCTCTTAGATAATGGTTCAGTCAGCGCTAGACCAGTTTGTCGACAAATGAGATTTCATGTCGACATGTCAAGATATGCTTTATGTCGACATAATTGTCGACATAATCTTAGCATTTTTGGCTCCATTCCGCTTGGTATGAGAGAACGATCTACTCCCAAAGGATCTATTTTGCTTGCTTGCTGAGTGTGTTCCAGAAGAACGAACTCCTACTACAGCTTTCCACACAGTTCCTTAGGTCTTACACAGCCAGTCCTGTTACCTCTGATAGTGGGTTGATGTAATTCTTTCTGGGGTCCTCTAGCTCTTTTCCATGCTTGGGCTGCTAAAAAAGCATTAATGGAGAATGCTCATTTTCTTTTCTGGAACAGATATTGGCATCATGCTCACATACAGTTCATTGTTAGTGGTGTGATCTATTTTACTGAATCTGAATAATCAATCTCTACATATAGTATTTATTCTCAAGACAAATTCGAGGCAACAGTTGTTACTATTATAGCCCTCATAAACAGTCATGTATCGTTTGACTCTATGAATTTCATCGCGATAGAATATTTAGCTTTTTCGGTATATTTCAACAAAGGTAAAGACACCATAACAAAGTGCACAAATTAAAAAGGAAAAAAAAATGGAAAGGACAATAAACCATTATATTATCGCCACGTTATTAATATCATGTCTTTCAAAACCTCTTCAAATGCGGGGTGTTCAATAAAACATATAATTTTTCAACGCAATCAATAAAATGACATAGACATTGGAAATATTCTAGCCTATGTTTATTTCCTTTTTCCATTGTATTGCATACAGTATTATGTTTGTACTGTTTCATTTATTGTCATAGATAACCCTCTAGTTTAAAGGTGCAATTCATGATTTTGATGTGACGAAAAACCTCGCCTGTTTTCTAACTAAAATAGAAGAAGAGAACATTATAAATATATACCGAAAATTTCACTTGATTCCGACCATTCGTTTCATAGTTACAAATTTTTCAGCATTTTAAAAATCCCAATAGGCTACTGTGTTGTAATTACTGTCGGGGCCCCGACAATAATTAGAAAATGACACATTTTGTCACTTTTCTCAAAAATGCAAGCACATAGGAAAGAATGGTTTGGGGATCGTATCATATACCAGTTGACAATTCTTATAAGCTAAAAAACTCAATTTTGATACAGGTGACCTTGAGGGTGAAAAGTGGATCATGAATTGCCCCTTTAACACTTGTTAAATGTGGTCAATACACCCGCCAATTTCCCGCCAAAAAGTTAAAATCTGCTTTCCCTCATAATAGCAGACTATAATTACAAATGCATTGCTGAAATAAAAATCTTAAAACATTGTACGACAAAATAAATTCGGACTAGCACAGTGTTTTTTAAATTCTGACTAGCACAGTGTATTTTCTTTTCGGACTACAGTGTATTTTCATTAAAAAAATCGGACTAGCGCAGTGTCGGACTAGCGCAGTGGTTTTCATTTTTGGACTGGCGCATTGTATTTTCGGACTGACGCACCTCTAAGGTATAGGAAAAGTGTGTAGTCGGACTAGCGCAGTGTCGGACTAACGGCGTGTCGGACTTTTTTGCGCTACGCACGAAAAACAAAATCAATGGTCCAAGTGGATCCCTCTTATACCACTCAAGTGTTAACTCAGTGGCAAAAATGCAAATCAATCCTCCATTGTCGTAAGTGATAACATTTTCAAGCAGAATGCATATTCAGTGTATTTTTACCTGACATTTAATAAAGTCACTCATGTTTCTGTGTTCTATATTTTGACATATAATTAACATGTTTCCCTGTCGCCTTTGACCATGATTTATAATAGAATCGGTATGTTTCAGATTCATTCCTCAATAAATGTTCCATGGTTGTCTCATAAATAACAAATCCTTTCATATTATGTTTACCCTTCTCATCTCTTACATCATCGGAGACATCGGGGTTAATGTTTTTGTGTCTGCTAAATTTTATTCAATATACGAAGGAAATACCTATCCATTTATTACGCTATACAATAGGTAATGGGTCGTTATTCCAATGTTTTTTCCCCAGGGTAAATCTCTGGTAAAAAATATAATTTTTCTGAAGGATGATAGTTCAAAATATACGTTGATGGTAACTTTTCCGAAGGGACATTACTCAAATATAACATATTGGGTCATTGCTTCGAAAATAAAACCAATGTTGTAACTCCAAAAAATAAAATAAGGGTCATTACTACAAAAACAATAATAATGATGATAAAATAGTAATTTTAATTTCATCAGCCAATTTATTCAACAATACATACACAAGCAAATAACAAATTAGAAAGCAATAATATACAATATAGTGGCTGGACCAGTGCAAAACCTAGGACACAGATTTACATGCAAGCATGCTCCTGGCAAGGAAGAAGATGCAGCAGGTCAGGACAATTATATTTTAAAAAGAAGATTTAGTTATGAGTCGAGTTAAATGGTTAATATGATACTTTGGTGACTCTGTTTTGAAATTACACTAAAAACTACCTTTATGGTTTCCTGGACCATCGTGATTTCCCACCATGGGAATAGAATTCTAAGTAAACATAACGATAACCGTTATTAAAAGAATAAGGAATAACACTTCAAAGAGGTATTTCTACACAAATTTGAAAACTTGTGAAATGTATACACATCTGAACAATTCAAATGATACAAAGTGGGTCTAATATAACAAAAACGCATGATTAAAGCATCCACTTTATATGATAAGATTGTTCATTTACTTAATATGTTATATAACACACTGAAGAAAATTTACACATACTTAAAGTGAATATCAATGCCAACATATAATTTCCTTGTCTGACAATTTAACTTACCAGGGAAACCAAAATTCTGTATTCAATCAAAATATACGTTTGAAATTTAATCTAATCTTTATTGAAAAAGCAAACACAGACAAAGTTTGCAAATAACACACATCTGATTGTATTTGTTATATGCACAAAACGCTGTTGAGGTAAAATGGGTACGATAACAAATTAATAAATAATCGCAACCTTACATTTCAGTATAGGAATGGGGAAATTTGTATTGTTTAGGGAGAAGCAAACTCAGTGATGTCGAGAAATGATGAAAGAGGGGCACAAAAGGTCTTACCAAGATACAAAGACTGCAAAATAAGGTTAAGAATGTCTTGTCATGAGATAACTTATCATTAGGATATAAGCAGTGCTTGTTTTTAATTTATGCCTTTTGAACGACGAAGTTTAATGTTACATATGCACCTCCTGTGACTGTCTTGTTAAATGATGCAGTTCTAAACTGATGCAAGACAGCGCTTGTTTATCTTAAGACATGTTTAAAAAAAGGTTGCGAGAGGCTGCTTGTAGGCTACCTTGAATTGTATAAAATACCATATGTTTTAATACATGAAAAGTCCTTTTATAAGTGAAATGCAACACAGAATAGTAATTACGGCAATATTGCTTCCTCAGCAGACGATTATGCATGTGAATAGTTTATTTATTTGTTTAAAATATCTCTTTTAACGCTTTTTCGACCTACCTTGCTCATTAACCTACTTAACAGCTAGTTTACTCGTTAATATTCAATTAAATCTATAATGGTCTATGTTTCTAATTACCTCACCTTTGTTTATCTTGGTGCCAGATAAAAACGCCCACAAGGAACGAAACACGATCAAATATGATGTAATGCACTCCAAAATATGTAGTGTACATGTTAATTTTGAACACATCAACATTTTTTGACCAAACTCCTAGTTAAATTTTTGATGTATGTATAGATACATCAATAACACAGTCATTGCAATTAAGGTACCACCTTGTTCTGAGGTTGTTGATCGAGAAAGGGCTATAAATGGCGTGTAAATGATTTTATTGTATGTTTTAAACGTTAGAAAAACAAATTTAAAACTATCAAGCATGTTCAAAAGCAAATACCTAGTCAAATAATACATTGACCTAGGTAAGTCTTATTTATTTTGAAGGGATAATCGGACTAGATATCATGCCCCAATGCTGTCGGCATTTACTGCTAGTGCTATATGTGTGCGTGTACATAAAACAGGTCATATAGCCAACGTATGACACCTCGAATGCTTTCAAGCAAATTAGAAATGATCTGCCTGGTGCACGGCGGAGGATCCAAAAACAAGGCTTATCCACATTAGCAGTTTTAAAATATTTCAAAAATAATGGTTGACCTCAATCTTTCATGCAAGCCACTTTGGTTATTTAAAAGCAAAACGCATGTTCATTTTTACGCTTAATGGTTGTCTTGATATATGTAATTTATCGTACCTATGTAAACACAAAATTAATAAAATCATATTAGGAAATACATAGACTTAGTCCGTAATTTTAACTTTCAAGTGATGAATAATTGACAAAACCTTACACATTATGAGATACCATTGTTCAAAAGATGTCACGTTATATCAATGAATCAATGAATGCAACTTTCACTCATGTTGAAAAGTGATGAGTGTCCACAAAGTCACCAATAAATGATTTATGATTTTCTCAAAAAATGTGATTTTTGGTCAAAAATCAACATCACCATCATGTTCCTTTTGAAATTTCCTTTCTGATAATGTATACTTTTATTAACTTTAAGGTTTTTATTAAAAGGTTATGGTACAAAATAAACTTGCAAAAACGTAAAATTGAGTAACGTGCTTTTCCCCCTTATTAAGTACATCATGGGTTTGAAACATATTTTTATTTATACTACTTGTCACAGCATTGTCATTGTATACTAGTGTTATATCTAGTTTTACGAATAGCTGAGAGGTTTAAAACCCAGAATATAGGTCGATCGATCATCAGTGTAGTTTGCCTTAGATTGGGAATTTTGATGACAGCATCTTTGTTGACCTTGATTTCTGCTTAAAACCCGTAAAAGTGGAAGGGTCTTGACATATTTTCAATATACAGTAGATGGTTCAAAAGTGAATAAAACGAATTTTTTGAATATAAATGTTTTACTTTTAAAATAAATATATCTTCGGGAAAGTCCACAAATAATGTAAACGTTTGTTTTTATGTTTGTTTTTAATTGTTTATTTCATTATTATTATTATTATGTTCTTACGCAAGGTCCTGTTGTTTTTTAAATACATTCAAACGTTGCTAATAGTAATGCCAACATTTTGTTTTTGAA
>JXSR01S075512.1:0-11939 GCA_000969725.1 Ophiothrix spiculata | reverse complement strand
CTTTTTATTACATATACTCAATGAAAAGTAGTTCATGTCATTCACCATCCTTCAATAAATAGTATAAAGCCAAAAATACCCTTCTTATTTTAGTTTGAATCACAGGATCCTAAAAACATAATTCAGATTTCTTTTGCTTACAAAAATCCACCTGTGTCATCAACTCACAGCGAAAGGGTTCCCGAGGCCATTTAATGATGAATCTAGTAGTTAGCACATTACCCATTAAACTTCTTAAGGTTTCAAACCATGAGTTTCTTCTTGGTTTCACAAACAATGACAACATTCAAAAAGTACATACACAACAAGAAAAAAATGAAATCACTAAAAATTGTCAAAGAACCAAATCTCAACAGTAGGAGTGCAGCTAGTGTTGTTTTGAACTAATACAAACTAGGCCAGTGGAAATAATACTCTTAGTATAAAATCATTTGTTAAGGGTATTGGTTTTATCAAATAGCTCAAGACCATGTCATGTCAGTTTTAAGTCAGATACACAAAATACCAGGTGCAGTTCAAATGATATGTCATGCACGCAACCGTTTTAGATATCAAGGAATGATACATTTTATCCGTGTATATCTTGAGTAAACCATTGGAAATAATATTGTTTTAGGATGCAAAGCTTAGTTTTGTAGGTTTTAAGTTGATCTGAATATACGAATTAATATTTGTATAAGTAATGCGGGTGAAATATTTTTTTTAAATTTTATAGTGCTTTATCTTTATCTATATGCACAATTTGCAAAACAGTACCGGTATCTTATACATTTAAGGTAAACATCAACATAACTCAGAAACGGAATGTCGAGAAGAGGTAATATTTTCAGCTTTAAATTATGAATTGAATATAAGTTAACAAGAAACAAACACGGAAAGAATCAAAGTTTTATGCTTCTAAGGGGCATAGGTAACATTATAAAGCAAGATAGCACATCTTTAATTACGCTGTAGGAACATTCCAATTTTCGCGCTTTAATCTTTTGGTTTACATTTTTGAATTACACTTTTTATTATTCTAATCAATCAATCTTTATTTTCACAAATATGCACCATGTTATCGACTTGCTTACAGTTGGGCTTCGTGGAGGTTTCGTCACATGACGCCAAGCCAATGTCTGATTTTGTTAGTAAGTCTCCGTTCCTTTTCAAAGCGATTTCAGTCTTGGGAACTCCCATCATGGTTTTCTTTAACATCATATGGTTTTCTTTATACCATAATTTTATACATTCTATTCGCTAAGTATTCAAACTTCTTTTAAAAAGATTCGAAGATTTTTGGAAATCCCAAATGATGCCGTTTTATGTATCCAGTGCTTAAACTGATGATAGTACTTTTTTCTTGAAAATATATGTAGGCCTATATATATATCGATCTAATCAACTTGATCTCTTTTTTTATTTTTTGGGGTTATAAAGGAGCAAATTCCGGTTAATTCCGATGAGACATTAACTCTGCATCTTTTTTATTAATGACAACGACATTATTTAATTCAAATGTAAGTCAGTTAAGACGGTCTTAATTGAAACAGAAAAGGACTTATTTGAAACACTGTTCAATTTCCCTGTGGCTTTTTGCGCACTTTCCTAGTTGAAATATTGTGCCCTAATTTTCAATTCCTGATATGTTCGTCATTAGTTTGTAAGTTTTTATTGAACGTTGAACTGTTTGCCTCCTTTAAGCTCTGATTGCTTGATCAAATTACTTCATCTGCTTCTAATTTCATTTCGTGTCGTCATATAAACTACATTTTAATAGATTTCCATATGTCACTTGAAATGAAGTAATGGAAGTTTATATAATGAAAATACATTAAACCATGACGTTAACGTGTATATTCAAGATACGTTGAACGGTAGAGAGGTAGTACTACAGTGTGTCCCAGAATGAAGTTATCAAGATTTCAATGCCACATAATTCAAAAACCAATATATTCCAGAGACTGAAAGTTAGTGACAATCATGCCTAATGTCTCTACTTACTGTGGTGCAAAAATGAAGAAAATCCATGCAATAATTATCTAGCAGTGATCGTTTGAAGCTCCAAAGGGCTTTGGACACTTTTCCCAGTTTGGAGAGGTCGTAAAAATCCAGCGGAAATTTGCAGGGGAAGTATGAGCTAGTATGCGAGCTAGGATATCATCTTTACCAACATTTCTGTATTGTTTCGCATGTTGCTTCTCCTTGATGATGCCTTGGATTCTTAATAAAGGTTCAGTAGTCTGTAAATTCGGCTTCTACCTTGGCGTCCACACGCTACTTTTATGCAGTTCCTTCTGTCATCCGATACCATCAGCTTTTTATTTTCTGGCATTTTTAAGATGGAATACTTGTGCGATGGTGATATCTGGCTCCTGGTAAATGTTAAATAAATCTTTCCATTGTTTCAATGATACCTGCACTTTTCAGGTATTGGTCAATCATGATACTCTTTTCTCATTGACAAATGAGGTGTTATGTTTGCTTTGAATTACCATATTCCTACAACCACTGCTATCAGGGTACCAGCCATTTAGCGTACTTTCAAATTACCCGCTCAATGATTTTCCTAAACGATTACCTAATAAAATATTAAGTGATTTTTGCAGATGAAAAGAAACCAGATTTAGGTTAATATAATCTTGAAAACAAAGACACTTATAATCGGACAAATATTATCATGACTATGTCTGTAAAGATGACGTTCTTGTTGCATGGTTATGCTGCAAATCTCCGTTGAATTTTTACAACTTTACCTTAACTGGGAAAAGTGTCCAAACCCCTCTGGAGCTTCAAATGCTCATTTCTAGAAAAGTAATGCATGAATTTTCTTTATTTTTGCACCACACAAAGTGAAGACTTCAGGCATGATTGTCACCAAGTTTCATTGTCTGAAACTATTTGGTTTTTGAACTGTGTGGCGTTGAAATCTTGATAACTTCATTCTGGGACACACTGTATATTTGTAAGTATACATTATGCCAAACATATTTTAACTACTAAAAGCTAGTGTAGGTACTATAAATTATTAATACTGAAGAGATGCCAAAATATTTATGTCTTAAGGTGGTATATATGTTTGATATTCATAAAATTGCCGATTGTAAATATATTTGCATTTTGAGGCAGAAAAGAACTATATCTATTCATTGATGGCCAAATATTCAGTTCATTTGGAGTTTGATTCGAAAAAAAACCCTTAGAATGTCTTGTTGTAAAAGAGGACCTGGATCAGTACTGGCCTAGATACGTTGTTCTAATAAGGATACGTACCTCTGAATTTATTGTATAGACGTTTTCGTGGGTTTCTAAGCGTAGTAAAACCATAACAGCAGGTATTTTGAGGAATCCATTACAACTGAGTAAGATCACAAGTCTCAAATCAACTCAAAGTACAAAAATGAACAATCGCATAGTAAAAATCGACGAATGTTTGAAACATTGAAATATAATTTTAGTTCGCACTAATGCTGGACCAAGAGGGAATTTTATGTAGATGGCATTAAAATAAACCATGGAATGAAATATACTTTTGTCGAATATGAACAAAACCGAAGAGTTAATGATAAAACAAATATAGCAAAAAAACAACCTTGGTTTATTTTGGATCTTATTGTTAGTGGTTAGAGATACAGTACATACACATATGATACTGCATTAATGTCGGCTAACATACCCCTAAATCCAGTCAAATTTTCGTTCACTGGCATCGACAAAACAGCTGCAATTAGATACTAGAGTATTTCCCTGGGGGAGAAAGAAAGTATCAATATCTAAAAGAGACACAGATAAAATCAGTGGTATACCGATTTTGTGTGTAGGATTATTTTTGCTTATGTCTACAAGGAATCGTTACTAAGTCAATGAAAAACTACCATTAAAAGACTAGTATAGAAGAAGTTTAGACACATTTTGGTATTGACCAATGATTTATATGCTGTGATGTTGTGATGATGTAAGAAAACACAAATAACTTCAGAATGTCAGTAGTTATTTACTAAATTGGACTAATATTAACCCAGAAGAAATGACTTAAGCAAGTGTTTTCAATGACATTCCTGCCTGAGGCAGAAACATAACTATCCCAGGTATTCAATAGGTTCGTGATCTGCTCGTAGACATTTTAGGTATATACGTAGATACACCCATTGCCCGAGATGTATTTAAGTGTACTTGAAATGGATTTGAGAACTTTGATTATTTAAGATATACACTCTAATATAAAATGATATGTCAAATTCCGATTTACCATTCTGCTAGAATAATTTCAAAAGCAAAAGCAGCCTCAGGCATCATGATCTACCATGATCTATATTCATTGAGTTCAATTAAGACGCGCTACAAATATGTGTAAATACATGTAAAGTTTGCCAATTAAGTCATTATATTGACATGAGAGGCCTTTCTTGATCATCAAATGATTCCTAAATACAGGGTGTATCAAAATTCTTTGTACCCAGAGGTGTTTTTTATTTTCAAAAAAATATTAAAAATAGAAGAAGCTTTTCAATTTGAAAGTTTTTGTAATAACTGAAAAGCAGAATATCTCATCCTTATAATTTGAAAGTTTCAAGGCAATTGATCACTGTTTCAAAGAGTTATAGTCATTTATTGGATGATTGCAGATTTGCACAAATAACATACACACTAACCTTTGTCTACCGATGCTAGTTCCTGTCACATGGTGTCCAAAAAGGGTGGTTAATGTTTCCGTATATCTTAGATATTGACAACCATAAAGTGGGCTTATTTAGTACCATAGTATAGCTAAGGGTCTATTCTTACCATTCATGACAAAATAATAATAACAATCGATCAAGATGTTACGTATTTATGACGTCATAAATCTGAAATTTTCGATTTTTCGAAAAAAAAAGTAAAAAATCACAATTTTGCTACAAAAGTTCTAAATATCAGAATTTCATTGGTGTTTTTGCTTTTACAGAATTACGACGACATTTTTAACATTTCTTGTAAGTTTCAGCTCAAGTTGATTTTGATATTTTTCAAAATAACAAATTAAAGTTATCCGCAGTGAAAACCACAAACCTGCTCCACACCTGAACTTTAACAGCTTATCTTACTCCCATCTGTTGAAGAATCCTCCATTTTTTTTGATAAGAATGACCGCAATGGATTAATTTATAACTGCTAAAAGGTTCAGGGTCGGTTGTCTTTGCATTTTTATGCAGCAGAAAAATATCCCAAAGTAATAGTGTATCCATCAGGAGGGTTAAATCAATTCAATGCTCAAACACACGCATTTCGACAAAAACACTATCTTTCTTTAAAAGCATGTAACTTTTTAATGCAACATGCTATTGCCATGAAATAAAATTCTTAGACAAGTTAAACTACATAAAAATGAATACATGAATATTTAAGTATTTGTTACAAAATTTATTCTCATCATTGTGAAAAAAATTACGAAATGTATACAAGATCAGGGTACAAAGAATTTTGATACACTTTGTATGTTTGTGTTGAGAACAAAATGCAATTAACAGTAGTTCAAGTAGAACCTATTCAGAACGATTTTTTGAAATTTTCTGTGATGATGCATAGACGATATCAACATAACTCGCTCATTACAATGAGCGATAGTCGCCCATAATTGGCAAAACTAAGTGTGTGCATAGTTTTGGATGCAATGATAATCCCCTTATTTTTATCCAGGTTGGAATACATTAAGACAAAAAACATTGATCTTTATGACATTCCTGGCATATTGTTCAACCGGAAGGTTTAGTGGGTATTTTTGAAAACAAATACTGTAAATAAATGAATACAAGGAAGCAACACTGACCCAAGTTCATGCTTTTTTAAACAAGGACAAATGAAGTATAATGACTATTAAAAAATAATATTTGACATCAATCAGTACTTCCTTTTGTCTGGGTAGGACTTAGGTCGGTATTGCATTCCTGTATTTAATTAACATTACTGTTTTTTCCAGTTTAAGGTTATTTGTCAAAAATAAGAACTTAGAACCAAAGGAAAATCTATATTAATCAGGCCTTATGAATAAAGAAGTCCATTTTAAGTCAATGCAAATTTCCTAGTAAAAATAAAGGACCGTGATTCTCCCTAAATAGTTTCAATTCAAGATAAGTATTGCCGTGTTAAGTGAGAGAACGTTGTTTTCTTCTTTCAAAAGTTATACATCTTGTTAAGACAAACATGTTATACAATGGCCTCAAAATAACCTTCTTTAGATGACAATTGCATATGCATGGCGTGACTTTATTTTACTTTGTTTTTCGCCATTTGATGAAGTTTGCATTTATTCCAAGCATTGACGTGTTAACATATTCAAGGCCACTCATGTATTGGAAAGTTCTCACAATCAAAAGCAGATTGGGTAATATGGGAAAATGCTTTACAACTACAACTATTTAAGTTAGTTTCCATAGTATTTTTTTTCATTTCCTCATCGTCATGACCATCTATACTGATAAAGTGGGGACAGTTCGGTATCCCGACAGGTTATTGATCTGGCAGTTTTTTCTCCGACAGTTTTTTTTCTCCGACAGTATATTTGCCCGAAAGCACTTGAATGGAAGTTTTTTTATTCCAACAGTTCTTTTATCCGACCGGTTTTTGTTCCGAAAAACACAATTCGACAGGCAATTGAATACGCCAAGAACTCCATTATAGCGCCCTACTGTAAACTTTACTTACAACATATAAATGCGTATACATCTCTGAAAATGCTTCATTAAAAACCATTTCCATGTCTATATCCCAACCTTAGTGTCACATTTGACCTTGTAGTTGACTTTTTTTAGACATTGTTAGCTAATTGTTATAGTATATAGTTGATATATTTAAACAGCCAGTACCAGAAAATCTCATCTCCATCAGGTGCCCTCTCCTGTCGGAGAAAAAATCGGTCGTAGAGAAGAACTGTCGGAACACAAAACTGTCGGATCAATTGGTCAAATACAAATTATAAAATACAAAACGCGTGGTTTAAGCTTATATTAGAAACTAAAAACCGTGGATACCAAGACTACGCGATCCAAATTGTCCCTTTTCGTGCAACCATTTTCAAGGTTTTTTGTAGTCAAATTATGCACGATAAAGTGGTTTCCCTTTGATGAGCCTCAATGTGTTTTAAACAACACTTGAGTGTGATTCTAAGTAAAAGACATGCTCTTCTCAGTCGGTCACTCAACCCTTTTCCGGTAAATATGTTTAAGGTTGTATATTGATTGCGACATAGTCTGTTGTCATGTGGTTGCGTCGGACTTTAGGCAAAACATGATATACAAAGTATGACATCGCGTTAAAAAAATCACCTGCGGTTTTGTGCTTGGTGCACAAAAGTGTGGATGAAAGATTTATGTTTGTGTTGGATGCAGAATGCATGTGTTTTCTAAAATACAATTTTAACATTGATTCTAAATTTCAATTCGTTTAAATGATAATCACTTTATCTGGTCCCATGATACTCAGGCCCGGTACTCAGGTTTAGTTTCAGTAGCTTTACATTTGATTCAATATTACACAATAAAAATATAAAATTATAGATTATTCATAGAACTATAATTGGAATAACACATACCAGGTCTCACAAATGGTTAAATGTAGAAAAATGACCGTGTGCAAAAACAATAGTGGTTGGAGAAATGTAACTTTGAACAAATTATATTAAAGCCTTCTTCTACATGCTTGTGAAATTTTGATATCACAGCTTCATTACTTTTTTGAGTTATTGACAATGGTAGATACCTTTGTCAGAAACGCATTTATTTAAAATTCAACACAATAATAAGCATACACGTTTTATGACATTCTAATGTGCAATATTTTCTATTAAACTGATCGTGTAGAATAAGAATCACACTTTATATTGAACCAAACTTGATACAATTGTCAATGAATAATGAGTGCACTCTCTTCCAGTTTAATCTATTATGCAAATTAAGGTTACCTGCATTACATTTATTACAGAATGAGTTGTTAATATTAAATCTGTCAATCAAAACGTGGCACGAAAAATAAAGAATACTGCAATTAGCATATTCAATTTTTCACGCATAACATTAATTCTTTAACTGTTTAAACGCAAACTTATGTAATTTTGAAAAACAAACAACAACAACAACAACAACAACAACAACATCTGCATGATATGACGCTTTAACTTACAGGACATGTTTGAATTATAATTTTCTTTATTAATCAGCAAAAGGTCTGATTGACACTTAGAAATATCAATATTTTGAATCGTTGGCCATTTTTGCCCATAATTAGACTTCGACATAAAATTTGGACCTGAAGTAATTAACGACGTCATAATTACGTAACAGGTAATCTGATTTTCATGATTTTAGTAGCAATGGAGAGATGAAAATAAACAAAATATCTATCAGATTAAATACAGTCAGCACCAAATTTGGTGTAAAGCTAAAGGCGTCTATCAGAATGCGTCTGAAGAACAGTTAGAGTTAGTGGAGTTAGAGCTTCTGTGTACAAACTGCATTTTACAAATATAATGATTCGACAAGCTAATTTTTCAATTTTCCTGAACTCTTTGGCTACTCATCGGTAACGCTCCTATGCCAAACTGAAACTAACACAGGTCGAACATGTGACACAAACACAGAAACCAAATCCTCCTCTGGGAGTCCAAATCGCCGTATCCATTAAGAATTCATAGCCGCCGACTGCATTTAACAACCATGTTATCGACTTGTTCATAAATAAAATAAATAGTGGGGATTTATAGTGCACTATGCCTCCCAGATTTGTAATTCAACGCAGCCTCTGCACACTTTACAGGTGTTCGCTAACCACTTTGGCCCAAGTAAGCTCGATTCAACACCAAGCATCATTTCAGGTTCTGTGACAACCTCTAGGAGTGCAGAACTTTTATCAGCCTGCACACGCACTATAGCTGCCCGAATCAGCTCCCTGAGTTTCGTACGGGGAAAACAAGACAATTTACAGCTAGTTCCTTGTCCAAGGGAATTTCAAGCAAGCACACTAAACTTTTTGGCACCATTTATCACAATTCAGATTTGATTGGACAGTCAGGCTAAGGAGTTTGGTCTGCTCTTTGCCTTGGCAGATTTTTCATGAAACAAATCTGCATAAACTTTCATTTGGAAGGGGTTGAGCTTAAGGTAGTGATTGTCAGGTTCTTTGGTTGGACGGACCTCACGTATAATTAGATATACATATTTATAAAAATGAGTCTTGGTACCAGTTGCAGCACTGTCAAGCATTCCAAAGAATGTAATGAGGCAAAACTTGGTCTGAGATCCATGGAATGATTTCAGCTCTGGGAACAAAATTTAGCCGCAAATCGATTTTAAAGTTACTGATTATTATAAGGCTGAACGAGTTGATCAAATTTCTTTTAGGTTTAATACATTGTTCGTTTTAGATTTCAGTCTATATGGCTTTGCACCTCAAAAGAATGCTGTTATTCAACAAATCAGATCAGATCAAGTCTGGCCAGGATATACAGTTAAATCAGATTACAAAATGTAACTTTTCTAAACACTGCATAGTATATTTTGAAGCCCTATGTTAGCCGATATTATAGCTTATATTATATGCAGTGATCAAAACCATAATATGGTTTCTTGTTTGCCTATTCTTCACTTTGGTTCGCTGTTCAGGTGAAGCTCCCATTTCTGGAACAGAATGTATTAGTTATTTATTATTCCTGCAGCTTTAATAACCATGACATAACAAAACATGGTGACAGCTAAGAGTTTAATAAGAACATCAGACTGACTGATGAATAAAGTATGGAAGCGAGTATGGACTAAAACCTTATGCAGAAACATCGTTTGGACAAGGACACCTGGGACAGTAGTTGACGCTTGTTGCTTAGTTGAACACATTCACAAGCTATCCTTAACTTTATTTACCAGTTACCGGTTACATTTTTCTTTCCTAAAGTAGAGTAGAGTAGAGTAGAGTAGAGTAGAGTAGAGTAGAGTAGAGTAGAGTAGAGTAGAGTAGAGTAGAGTAGCGTAGAGTAGCGTAGAGTAGAGTAGAGCGTTTGAAGCATATTAACTGTTAAATGACCAAAACAATCCAATTAGTATCTCATCACGAGAATCATAAAAGGGTATTCTAATCTGTACTGCTCTATTTCATATTCGTAATGTGAATGTAGTTTGTTCTTTGTCACAGGGGAAGTTACGTAGGATCTTTTTTCATTATTTTAAGGACCATACTATGGTATCTCCATTATAATTGTGTTTTGTGTCTAATTTGTATGAAACCTGTTAAAATTGAAATTGCGCTTTAAGAAAAATAACTTAGTACTTGTGACGTCATAAACCATTTTCTGACGTCACAAACTAATAATAAGAAGAACACAGCAGAATATCAGCTAACGGATGCAGTGCATCTGAAAGTACTGCTGAGGTAGGTCAAAAAATCTGTAGTGCAGAAGTCTAATTCATCATCATTTCTAGTGAAGCTTATGTTAGTAAAAAAGAACGTTGCCGATACTCTTAACCTTTTTTTCTGACATCTTGTGAGGTAAAAAGACCTTTAGGCTTCAAAGGATCATTCTATCTGCACAAGCATTATTTGCAACATTTTATCAAAGCATCCGGGTAAATAAACCGTTATAAAGAAAAGAACAAGATGTAATTCCAAACCGTTTCTGGCAATAATTTTCAATGACTAGTATTATCAACACATTTGGTCAATTCATTTGGCGTCTAAGTATTCGTTATTCAGGTTAATTATTACCAGAAGGTATATTTGAACGGATATAAAGATAACAAGATGAACTGGCCTATTTTCGCACTAGCGATTCGGAAACAAATACATAACACTCTAGTAAGAAGTTCTAGAAATGTAGTCTAAATTAGATTACGTAACCCCACAGGAGAATATAATCCGAATGATATTAGTTATCAAAAATGTACGTATATACTAAACAGTATTAATTTTCGAAGGGATTATTTTAATTATTTTTCGTAATTAGCGCAAATCTAAAAATATATTGAAGAATTAATGGCAAACATAAAGCTGGAACTGCATCATGTTTCCAACGCAGATTTGTTTTCAATTTGAAAGCAGACAAAGAACCTAAGTAGAGTAAGCAGGTTACATTTGCATAAGGTTATGAGGGGAATTTATCATCTTATCACGCAATTAGCAACATTTGAAACTCAATTTTCAAATGTTGCTAATTCAGGTATTTTTAACTTTCATCGATACAGTATATACGATATACGTCATTATACAATGTTCTTGTTTTTTTAAAGGCTCCGCCACATGTACGCATAACGTACACTGTTTCGGTCATCAAAATACATGTATATCGATTATCAAACAAGTATACGTTTTTCGTACGTTGCGTGATATGTATGTGACTGAGCCCGAAAGATGATTAAAAAGTGAAACCTTTGGTATCAATCCTTTTGTTGTCGTTTTTTGTTGGTGCCCATGACTCACAGTTGTATGTGGAAATAGAAAACACAGTTACTTAGGAAATTCAGTTAAGAAATCTTTAGAACTGTGATCTTTTGAGATTTTGGATTTCATGTTGTTCTTTAATAGAAAAACACCTAACTTGCAAGGGATATAATGCTTTACATATCTTTTTGATGTTCAAACCTGCCCCGCCATAAATGTGTCTATTTTTTGATATACATGTATACATGTGTTTTCATTAAAATAAAGTCTGAATCTAAAATCTGTATAAAATGGGACTCGCACCGACAACCCGCCCGTTTAGTAGCTGGGAGCGATAAAACGATTAATACACAAGAAATTAACCACAGTTTTATTTGTTTGTGTACCTGGACCTAAGCAGTTTAAATTCCAAGATATTCGAATTGACAAATAGTCCGCTTTAATCTCAATGTAACAGTTTGTTATTGTAGTTTGGATTCATTAGATGCGCTACTCTTCCTTAAATGGATCAAAGCAATTTTTAAAGAAAACGAGTCAGCCTTAAACATATGAAAAATAATGTG
>JXSR01S075511.1:29827-43177 GCA_000969725.1 Ophiothrix spiculata | reverse complement strand
ACTTAAATAAAACACGGTATCATCTTTAAATATTTTTTTTTCTTTCAAAAATGAAATTCGTTTTACTTACGGCAAAGTAGTTATTGCATTACAAAATATTCAAGGAAATTGAACCAAGATTTAGATCCTATCACAGATTGCATCATGTAAGAGGGCAAGTGTTTGAAAGGTAACGTCTTATTTTATTAAATGCATGTTCTATTTGGCTCTTAACATGGTGATATGACACAGCAATGCAGTAAATACGTTTAGCTGTCTCTTATTGTGTTCATGTCAGGGGAAATCATTTGCTCACTGAACATTGAAATATGAAATGCTTCTTTTATTGAGCCAGTCTAAGGTAACTTGTAGTGTTAGTTTTTGAATGATCTGTGATATAAAAGTAAATAATTTAAATCGAGCAAACACTTTCACTTTTTAAGAATTTTCATCATTTACAATGAAATCCATTTTACCTTAGGCAAAGTAGTTATTGCATTACGAAATGTTCAAGGAAATTGAAATAACATTTAGATCCTATTACAGATTGCATCATGTTAGTAGGGAAGTGTTTGAAAGGTAATGTGTATATACTCGTACATTTTTTTATTGAATGCATTTCCCATATACCTCCTAGCATGATCATATCAAAACTCAATGCAGTAAATACGTTTAGTTGTCTCTCAAGGTGTTTATGTCAGATGAAACGAGTGCAGTTCCCTTTACTTTTGTTTATCTTGAATCAATATTCCACACATACCACTATTCTACAATTAATTATTTTCCTGTTTCTCAAACCTTTCACTTATAAACTTATCCCTCATTTGATCAAGTAGAGTGAGGAAGGGGGGGGGGGGGGTTGTAAACTTGCCTGGCAAAGCCCCAACACATGAAAACTAAATGACTACTTGTAAATTACAAGCTCAAATTGGCCATACAAAATTGGACCCTGCCACCATAATGGTGCGCTCATAGTCCAGCGATTTCATCACTGCAACATCGCCCGATACGCAGTCTTAAAAAGTTATAGCATAATATGCGTAGCGCGTTTAAAGACTGCGTATCGACAGACGTCGTGCGATGAAATCGTTGTGAAATCGTTGGACTATCATGAATGCACAATTACTCTCTATTTCTGCTTGTCTGCAAAGGTGACTGTGAGTTTATGCAAACCGTTGATGCTTGTATAAAATGTCAACAGTAAATTCCTCCCAAATTGTGCAATTGGTTACTACCAAAAATATAGCTCCCTAGAGTCTGTGGCCAACTCGGTCCCTTAAAACTAACAATTATTAGTTTCTCCAAATTTATTTTGTTTTGCCTCTTGGATTCAGAACCATGAATCAACAGCTCTTGTACATCTCCCATAATGTATTAACTGTGACTTAATCAAGGTAAGCCACAAAATATTTTCCCGATTATATTTATTAATAAAATAGGCAAAATATATTTTCAAATTCAAGTATGATTTTTGATGTGTTATCAAGCAGGATCTATCCACCAATAGACAACAAGACTGGAGTTAGGGGTGAAATTCGTAGAATTCATAAGCAAGAATTCATATATATTTGTTTAAATGAAATCAAAATGCAGCACTTCAAAATCAAAAAATATAACACTTATGTACCCATTTCCATTTGCTTTAAGAGTATTGAGTCACTAAAAAACATCATTATCCACTAGTAACGTTAAAAAAATGTCGCGATCTAATTCTACTGAACATAATATCCCATCCGGTGACTAGCTATTTTCTAGGAGCTCGAATTGTATTAACAATCATACGTATGTAAATGTTATTTCTAAATCAAGTAATATGTTGCTAAAACTAAGTATAACTTGTATATACAGACATGAAAACTGCAATAGTGAAGAAGGTGAACACGGTGCACTTTTACTCGTTAAATGTTATACAGCAATAAGCCTTGCGAAAGAAGAGTCATCTCTTCAATCTAAACTACCCTTCCTCTATTCCCCAATTCCCTAATCAAATGGGACATGTCTTGTTCAAGGACGTTGTCTGAATATGCCCGGATGTACTTCTTCATTGCAGTCAGAGCCCCAAGCCATCCATCTGGGGCGTAGTCTTCTTCCATCATCAATGGGATGATTGGCTTTTGTTTCTGGTAAGCATAATGTGCCTCTGAAAAAGGAACAATAATGTGAATGCAATTACTTTCGAAAAGTGAAGAATGTCGTATGTATTTTAGAAGTTAGAATCAGAATAAAATAATATACATAAACATGACAGTCACGTGTCTTAAGCTATACATTCTTGTCAATTTCAGTCCAAACTTTGTACGTAAACAATCATATTCGTATCTTGGGCTAAACGAAACAAAAATGATATGAAGTTTGTTTTGGCATTATTAAGAAAAACAGAACAAAATGAATTACAGAGCAAAAAGTCAAACGTTAATCAAACGTTTTTTAAAACATTTTAACAGCCGCGTATTTCTTTTGACCTTGAAATGCCTTTTTAAACACGTATCGTACACATATTTTAGATAAACGGGCAGTGCACTTAAATAATTCAAAGTCCGTCTATCTATAGCAGTTTAATATACGTCTATCTATAGTAGTTGATGCTTTTGTAGATACATATTAAGGAAAAAAACACAAACATCTACACGGTTTTAATAAAGCTTCTAACTCCATTACATCACTGTAGTGAAGCACTCATAAAATAAGAAACTCAAGACTACTCCATAGTTATATTATCTGTGCTAAAAGTAAGAAAAGCACAAATGGAATCTGTTTTGCTTGCATTTTACACAATAATCATAAGTATTGCAACATCGTCGACTGTAGTTTTGGCGCAAAATTTGAATAGCGTTTTCAAAAAGTTTGGTTTGAAAACATTGTTATGGTAGTTATAATGATATCTTTATAAAGTTGTTTTCATGTTTCTTTCCTTTAATTATTTTGATGAATTGACAGTTATTTCAATACCAAGGGGGCTAGCGATGCAATTTAATGATGGCGGCTGTTCACTTCTACAAAGTAACTCAGAATAAGCAATTCTTTGATAGCTGATATCTTTTCAGTATCAGATGTTAAATTAATCAACTCATGTCTCTGGAAATGTGTGTTATTTAAGACTTGTCGGTTGATGGTATCTCATGTGTCTTACTTCCGATTTGCGAAATGCGCATATGCATTAAGATTGGTACTGCTAACGCCTTTGTCAAAGATACTGTAATAAAAAACCTGCGTGCAGTCGAATGTGACGTTATTTTCAAAAACGATAAGTGGTAATTTACAAACTATTGACATGTTTCTAAAATACTTTAAATTTGTTTGCTGAGAATGACGATAGATTTGATGTTATCGATAATTGTCGCAAGTTTTTCGAATCAATACAAACCAATGAAATTCAAAGTTATACACCAATTTTGGTCATCAAAGAAAGGTTACAATAGTCGTACCTGTCGTATTTAAAAATCAAAACACTTATTATTTAATTATCATAACTTAATTATATCCATACTCCTTAATGAAAACAATACAGCGTCAATTCAGGGCCGCTGTCACATCCTCGGCCAATTCGCCATCCCAACTCTTCGCCCCCCGTGTACAAGCATGGTCAAATGTTTCCCTTTCGTTACTCTACACATGAGTCTACAATCCTTAAATGAAGAGTTGACTTGCAAAACGGCTTGTATCCATTTTGCACTTTTTGAGAAAAGGGCAAACAACTGCTAATACATCAAAATGTGTTGCAAAATTCCTGATAATGATTTTGGTAATTCTGTATGAATACGTCTTTCAAAATAAGGTGTAATTTTGATAATTCATCAAATAGTTTCTTATTAATTGGCTATTGATTTTTTGCTGAAAATGGATTTAAGTCGTTTTGCAGGAAAACTCATTAAATTTTAACTTAGGAACCACTTATCTTCAAAATTTTTGCAAAATTTCTTTTTCAATTTTTCATTAGGCTATGATGTACTATATAAATACCAAATTTCAAAATCAGGTCATGTTGAAATTTTTTTTTACCATATTTGAGCATAAAAGTAACATTTTCGGGGTTTTAACCCACTTAGCGAGTTTTTTTCAACACATTTTTTTGCCAGGATGATGCACAAGTTGAAGGTCTGTAAGAATCTATCAAAAACTCATTTTTGAAAAAATGGTCTTTAAGCCGTTTTGCAATTCAGCTCTTCAAATATTCCTTCAAGAATAATTATACGCAGATATTTCCACTTTCCGGGCAGTGCTGAGCGACCAAAAAAAACAATGAGTAAAATTACGATATGATTGATGATTTTCCATATGTGCCGTCCTTCATGGACGACTGCTTATACGCGAGTTATGTGCATTACTATAATCCCCCGACGTTTAGCAGTTCCAGAAATCATTTGGCAGCAAAAAATAAAAACGCACAACCATATAACAAAAACAGATTCCTTCGGTTCTCAGGGCTACACTGTGGTTGAGGTCTTCATCTAGTATCTCTGGTAACGTCGCTATTTTGAAAGCTACACAAATTATTAATGGACTAAAATAAACTAAGGGGACTGTTTTAATGCATTGAAAAATACACATTGGTAACATTTCTCAGCTAAATAAGAAATCAAATATTAACTATGGACGAGTTATACTCGCAAACACCAGAATTTATGCTATGTTGCAATACTTCTGACCAGGTGTGAGTTAGACATCACATCCAAAAGTAGGCCTACAATGACCGTCGGGAAAAAAAATGTTTTCTCTCCAATAATTAACAATTTTAAATGCTCGCTAGTCCAAACTTGTTTGATTTTTAAAAAGATAGCTAACTTTTCAGATCAAGCACTTAACAATAATTTGAAATAGTTAAGAGCTGTTTGTAAAAATGTTGACAAGCGAGATATATATATAGATATTGCCCCAATCAATAAGCAACAATAATTGAAGTTGGTAAATCATTGCAATTTTCTCGCAAATTTCACAAATAACGAAAGTTATACATTTATTACTATAAACATGTGAAAAATATGTACGTAAAGAAGCAGCAGGAAGCTAGGTCAGTCCTTTTAATTTAGTAAAACGCACATAAATATTATTTGAAACTTTTTTCCAACCACCAAACCTAAGCACATGGAATAAATAATATAAAGACAACAAAAAATATTTGAAACGTGAAATTTAAATCAAGAAGATTTCAGGGAAATTGTTTTTATTTCTTATGCATGTGAATGTGTGCATTAAATCACTGAGTTCATTAAGAAATCATAGTTTATAAAATTGTCATGTGAATCACTGAAATTAAATATCAATCAGTATTTATGATCAAAACTGTTAGTAAGGAAACATCTCACCAGTTTGGCAATGAACACTAGCTTTATATGATCTAGAAACACACACCAGTACAGCATCTGCCTTCTCAACAGCATTGGCCATCGCTATAAGAATATTGCCTTCTGTAAAAACAAAAATTAATGTTATTTATGAAATTCAAACTAGTCAGATAAACGCTTTCCAGCGATTCTAAAAGAAGGGATGGTATGTTTATGACATGTCTGGTCAAGTAAGCCAGGTCAAATAAAGTAAAAACGCTAACGTTATTCTTGATTTCACCAATTTCGACTAATACTTATTACTTGGTTCAACGTTTTTCAGGTTGAAAAAATCTCCTACAAGTTACTTATAAGCTTGGTTTACATTTATGTTTGACAAATCCAAAGAAAATTCACTCACATTCTTTAGGTTTCGCCATCTTGGCTGATGGCTTGATCACAAGTGATCGGATCCACTCCTACTTCCTGGAAACGTGTTGTTGTCGTTTCTAGGTGACGTCATAGTTTTTCGTAAAAGTGATGTGTATAATACATGATCGAGAAAAACAGCGCCACAGTCGCAGTTGATTGCATTGGCCACCCGTTTTCTGATCTGAATAGCTTCTCTTATTTTGCGTGTGAATGAATGTGAGTCTCTGTCTAGTATTTTTGCTCCTTTCCAATCGATTACATTGTTTTCCTGTGCTGCATGGTCGGTAATAGCTGATTTGTGGAATTCTGATGTGGATTCCTTCCTTTTAGCACATCTGCGATCGATTACTTTTTCAGTGTCATTTTAAGTTTTGGTGTTCTTTAAGTCTCACTCCGAACTGACGACCGGTTTCCCCAACATATGATTTACTGCAGCTCTTACAAGGAATGTCATACACAATGTCATTGGTTTTGTCAAAGTCCTTTTTATTTTCGGGGTGGACGAAAAGGCTTTTCAAAGTGTTCGTTGGCCACATAGCAGTAGAGATGCCATGTTTTCTTAAAATCCTCTGTGTTTGTTCTGCCAGCCCGTCAACGTAAGGCATTATATACAACCATACCCTTTGATGGAGTATCCGTTTCTTTGCTCTTGCCACTTTGCTTTGGTTGTTTACTTTTCATTTGTTGCTTGATCTTGTCCAGCGACCACTTGGGGTAACCGTTTATCTTCCTCTTCCGTAACCACATGCTCCATCCTATCCATTAGCGTTCTTATGACCCCAAGTTTTTGGTGTAGAGGGTGTTGCGAATGGAAATACAGATACTGGTCAGTATGTGTCTTCTTTAGCTTTCTATACACCAGTAATTTCATTGTACCATCATCTTCCCTAACGATCAATGTATCAAGAAAGGGGATTCTGCCCTGATCTTCCTCCTCGTATGTGAATTTGATGTTCCCAGTTGGATCGATGGTGTTTAAGTGCTCACTTAAAGTTTGCGTGCTGCCTCTCTTATATAATTTCAAGCACATCATCGACGTATCGTCTCCATAGCTTGGGCTTGCAATCCAGAGGAGACGTTGCGATGGCCTCCCTCTCTAACCACTCCATGAATAGATTGGTCAGGATTGCACTCACCGGACTGCCCATCGCAGCTCCAAAAATCTGGCGGTAAATTTGCCCTCTGAGACTGAAATACGTCGTGGTGCATACGAAATTGACTTGTTTGTGAATCTTAGTGGTGCAGTACATCCTTGGAGTGTTTTCAGCGGTAGGATAAAGTAACCTGTATTGGCTTTCATCGATCTTTTTCTCGGTTTCAAGTCTTTTCAATATGTCAAATAACTAGGTAGGATCTTTGCTAAGCTTCTCATACGTGTGTCGATCATGCAGCATATCCTTGACATCGATTGGGAAGGAGCAAAAATATTAGACAGAGACTCAAATTCCTTCAAACGCAAAATAAGAGAAGCAATTCAGATCAAAAAACGGGGGGCCAATGCAATCAACCGCGACGATGGCGCTGTTTTTCTCGATCATATATACACATCACTTCTACGAAAAACTATGACGTCACCTAAAAACGACAATAAGTTTCCAGGAAGTAGGAGTGGGTCCGATCACTTGTGATCAAGCCATCAGCCAAGATGGCGAAAGTTAAAGAATGTGAGTGAATTTTCTTTGGATTTGTCAAACATAAATGTAAACCATGATTGCTACAATCCTACAAAATGCATCTATTCACGGTTACTTATAAGCTTGTTTTTAACTTTAACGCATGCTTTTCTTAGGATATACGCACTAAAACCATATATCACAATCAACAGATTTGGAGACCCCCCCCCCAAAAAAAAAAAAATATATTATCGTGCGTAATAATTGACAAATGTATATATATTCTATTCGGTCGTGATATGTCAGAACAACTTATCTAAATTTTTAGATGGCGCTATTTTTTATTTCTGGAAGTCCAAGCTTCCGAATTTATACAGTATCGGAAAAAGAAGAGCATATCTGAGCGATTTGTTTTTTGTGGCAGAAAAACGAATGTCTGAGATACGCTGTTATGGCATTTTACAGTTTGTACTTTTATTATTGAAAAAAAATAAATAAAAGTATAATCTATTAGTTTTATTTTGGTTTACGAACGCATATAAACCTTGTCATACAAACATGGAAACTTGACTTATTTTTATTTATTCAAATGACAAGACAGCAAAACTTTATATAATCGTTTATTTCTTTGTCTAGTGTTTCAAATTGAAGTAAAAACGGAATTACGTACGGGGATTACTGTAACAAAAAGACAGTAACTTATATTTTTAGTAAAACATGTATTAGAACTACGCTGGCCGTAGCCCTAACACTTTTTTCCAATGAGTTTTATCTTTTAAAGGATTTTGATCAATTAAAGTTACATCTATCCTGATTGAAAAGTTAAAGAAGGATCGAGAAGTGAAGTCAATTTATTTTATCACACACCTAGATTTTCAACATCCATCCAAACATTGTACCCCTTCTCTTTGAGCCTGTTGCAGACCTTCACCGCCTTTTCTTGCTGGTCCCATTTGTAACTGATCATGATATGAGGAGCATCCATGGTTGCCTGATAAGACGGTGGCGGATCGCTTGGTTGCTGCTGCTTTCGTGGAGCTAGCTCTTGTTGCAATATCGTCTTTGTATGCCCTTCAATCGGAGACTCACTGTTGATTTTAAACAATCCCAGCTGATGCAGGAGACCTTGCGCAGCATCTTTAAGCTTTGGATATTCTGATTGTTGCAGGTTCTTAAGTTCTAGATGACAGGCAAGAAAACAAGATAGAAATTGTTTTACAAGTTGATTTAGTAAGAGAAAAACAACTAGTCTTTAATACAGGGCTAATAAGGAGCTCACAAGCCCTTTATTAATGTAGAAGAATACTAGACTTTTATAGTTGATGTTAACCTTGAAATGATTAAACTTATAAACAAACCGTCACCTATACCTTTGAATAAAGCTTGCAATATATTTTCCACAGAATATTCGGTTTTTAATAGTAACGTTACAGCCAGTATGGCCAATGGAAATAGTTCGCCTTTTAATAACTAAAGTCTGAAGAGGCCCGACGATTCTTCTGACATTATTTGAACTAGATTAACACATTTTAACAATAATATGCAACAACATGTACTATGTTTGCTCGAATATGACTTAACCCTAGTTATACGGAGCGATTTTTACAAACATATTATACGCAGGGGGGGGGGGGAGTTGTTGCAACCCCCACCCCTAATTTTTTTATAGAGAGTCCCCCTGACCCCCGTATGTGGTACTTATGGATAGGTAACAAACCCCTCTTTCGATTGATTACAAAATCAAGGTCATCCGTTAATGTATGACGTCACTGTGACGCCATAATTACCAAAAATCGGCATTTGTACGGAAAATATAAGCAAAAATCAAAATTTTCTAAAAAATTGACAGAATATCCGATTTTCATGCGTTTTTTTTGCTAAACAAGTTTAGGATGGATATCTGTTATATAAAGGAAAAACACGTACATTTTTAGAATCCAGGAGTTACACCCCCTGACCTCCGAACTCTGAACGGACACTGTACCCCCCTGAAGATGGTAGGGTCGAAATTTGTTTCGCTAGAATAAGCGGAAACGATGATCTTAGAGGTATACCAAGGCGCCACGCGCTGCGCGCGAGGAGTTTTTAGTGACAGAAAAAATGTCGGTAGGGGGGTTGATACAACCCCCCCTTCGTAGAACTAGTGTTAAGGGGGGTCTACCTTACTTTTGCCCATCCTTGTAACTTGATTTGCACAATGTTACCGATGACTTAAGGGCACAGTTATCATCTCATTTTCAGAAATATATCATATTTTGTAATTCAGTAACCGATAATTACATGTTTTTTAAAATATACATTTCTAGATGTTACCACGTAGAAGATGACGTTTAGGTCAGTTTTGGACCAAAATATATGATTTTTGACCGAAAGTACAATAACACATTGTTATTGGACCACTATATTGTAAGCAACTTAATTTTGAACACACACACACACATAAAAAAAAAACCTTGGCCATCGAATGCTATTTAGAATCTACAAACACATGTATAGGTATGCATTTCTCAAATGTTAATTTTTTGACTTATTTTTTGAAATATTGCCCAAAAATAGATCAAAAGTTGGCCAAAATGATTTTTTGTCATTTTGGGCCTATTTTAGGCCCTTTATTTTGGCAATATTTCAAAAAGTAAGTAAAAAATAATAAAAGAAAAAGTAAATGAGTGAAGATAATAAATTTACACACATTTTAACACTAAGTGGTCAAGGGAGGTCCATATGGACCCAACATTTGTATTTGTCTAACTTTACAAACGCTTCCCTTGGTGGCAAAAATTCAAAGCGAAACCCCTCTTCTCATTCTAATTATCATAAATAAGTATTTTCGAGGGCGCTCATCAAATCTCTCTTGCCTATAAAATTGTAACCAAACAGCATTTTTTATTTTTTCCAGCAATATATTCGTACTTTTTACAAATACTGTATGAGCCAAATTTCATTTAAAAATTGAATTGGAAAGTGACTTTTCATATTTTGGCGGGAACATTTTGACACGACACGACAAATTTGTTTCTCGCCGCAAGTTTGAACAACTTTGTCCAACTTTCGACTTTTTTCTTTGTTTTAGTTTTTTTTTTGTCCATATGGACCCCCATGACCAATAAAGGGTTAAGCCTATTTTGGCCAAGTGAAATTTATGGTAACCATAATTAATTACATTCAGTAACGTATAGAAAGCTATAAAATATAAAACTACCCATGAAATCAAAACCATTTAACAGATTAAGCCACAAATTGAACATAAAACATCTTGAGTGGTCATCTTTCATGTGACCATGCAAACTTAATTTTGATAAACCAGACCAGGTTCCTTTGATTTAGCAGAATTACAGATTAAAAAAATAACATGTTTAACCCTAGTTCTACGAAAGGGGGGGCCCCTACCGAATTTTTTTCTGTCGCTAAAAATTCCTTGCGCGCAGCGCAAGGTGACTTGTTGTACCTCTAAGTTTTCCATTGCGCTTATTCTAGTGAAAAAAATTCGACCCTACCACCTTCAGGGGGGTACAGTGTCCGTTCAAAGTTCGGAGGTTGGTTGGGGGGGACTACTTTTTAGTCATTTTTATAGCAGATATCAATTTCAAACTTGGTATTTAGGTAAAACTAGTTATTTCCTACAATATTTATATAAAACCGCATGAAAATCGGATATTCCTGCGATTTTTTAGAACATTTTGATTTTTGCCTTTATTTTCCGTACAAATGCCGATTTTCAACATTTTGGTAATTATGACGTCATACGTTTGTGGATGACCTTGAATTTGGTATCAATGGAAAGAGGGGACTGATACCTATCCACTGGTACCACATACGTGGGTCTGGGGGACTTGCTATAAAACATTGAGGGGGGGTTGCAAAAACCGCCCCCCCCCCCTCCGTATAATATGTTTGTGAAAATCGTTCCGCATAACTAGGGTTAATAGCCGGATGGAATAAAATAAACAATATATTTCTTTAAAAAATCTGATAAATAAGAAATTTTGGTTGCACATGTTTCATTATAGCATCATCCAGATAAAGCAATTGATTTATCTTATAGAAAATGTAATTGGTTTTTTTAAAGTGTAAATCCGCAAACGTCTTTTTCATACACATTTATATACGTACTTTATACAAAAGGAAAAACGTCCAGGAAATTGTGGGTTCCTTTCTTAAAATCACCATAACGTTGGAATTAAATGTCCGATTGAACTAAAAAAAACTCTTAAAAAAGTTAAGATTTTTTTATTGTGTTAATACCTCATTTTAATAATCTTAACGATTTTTTGATCGTAAATCCCTTTATTTTACCTTGCAGAGCGGCTGTATCCGTGAAAGTCAAGTGAGTCAAGATCACATCAAGGTTGTTCTCAAGAAACGCTAGCTTCCACAGTGCTTCACAGGCCAATCGTTTATCGACATCATCATTTTCTGGTCTCAGAATCGTAGCCAAGGCTGGTACACCTCCATGCTGTACAATTGCTTCCTTATTCGCATTGTTGCTCGCAAGAGTGCCAAATGTTTTAGCAAGTACCCCAGCTGGAGTCTTGAAATTATTCTTCTTGTCATATATCGTAATAGTAAACACATATTGTTTGTCTTCTCTTGCATTAGCTTTCTGTAGCATCTCCACCATCATTGCAATACACTCGCTAAACCCAGTCAAACTTTCACTTTCCTTTTCATTTACGATATAAGCAAGAGCCTGTAAAGAGTCAATCTTTGTCATAGCATCACTAGCCTCTACAAACTGCTTCAGGATGTTAACAGCATTTGCTGCGCGGTAGAGTGGAATGACATTTGGTGTATGAATCAGTTGATATATGCCAAAGTTACAGTGCGTGATTTGCATACGCTGCCTAGAATTTTCTGTGCTTGGATCATATGAATCTAATTCTCTCAGCAATGTTCTCACTGCACCGCACTTGACAAGATCTACTTTTACTTTATTGGCTACAAGCCCCTTTATACTGACAGTAAGGTGGGATATCAATGTTCCTACCCGAGTTCGAAGGTCATACTCACTCCCGTCAGTCTTACCAATAAAGTACCTCAGCATCTTGACTATCATTTGTGCCAATCCATGTTGCAGCATGAAGCCAACCAGGCTGCTGCACAGTTTCTTGTAGTCATCGTCATCATACAGCAAAATTACAACATCATCAATATTGTCGATGTTGTTATACGCTTCCTTAGTAGAATAATCATTACATAATTTGAGGTATTCTAGCCTGTCACCTACGTAACTTTTGAGTTCATCCTCTGTTTTGGGTATTGATTCTTGAGCCATCTCCTCTGATGTGCATTCACTCACTTGGTATACACGTTTGAATTCTAATTTCCTGATTCCTCTAAACAAGAAATTAAATAATAAATAATGGAATTGTAATTATTCAATATTTATATTTTTGCCATTGTATATATTTTATAGTTGAAGTTCAGAACACGAAGAGCCAAAGAATTAAAATGATATTATTGCTATATGTAGCTATTCCTAAACATATTTTGATCTTTGCACGTAACTGAAACAAGAATAGTCTTTAAAAAAGACAAACATCGCTTAGTAGATGTAATGTTATAAATGCGTGGTGACGTCAATACCTCATAAATAAAAGGCAGCCACAATATTTTTTAATTATTATTTTTGTGTGTCTGTGCTACACAGGATTTTCATAAGGGCTTGAGAAGACATGATTTTGTCTAGCGGATCTTCATGCACCTAACTGAATTGCATGAGGTCGAATGATTATGCCCGTCATTGCAAGCTAATAAAAACATTAAAGTGCAGAATTGTATTTATTGGTAGAATCGAGACGTCAAGTTGAAAAACACTGAATGAAATATTTTGCCATGAGAGCTCACGTAAGCTGAACTTTGGAATTGGCTTATGGTATCAGATCGGACAGACGGAACTGCAAAAAAAGTGTTTGGACGCCATGGTAAAACGGCTGAGTTAACATTCAGCTGAACCTATAGACCATATCGATAGTTGACATAATCCCGACGTTGATGGGGTAAATCCACAGAACCGGACGGGGAATCGGAACTCAGAACGAGGCCAAGTATGATAAACACACTACTTG
>JXSR01S075510.1:11826-29108 GCA_000969725.1 Ophiothrix spiculata | reverse complement strand
GACCTGGGATACCTCCTACACTGTGTCTATGAGAAAATAGGACTAATTGAAGATGACTTGCTTGGGGAAACCTTAAGGGACCTATGTCTTTCCTCCAGAAAAATTGCGTGGTCAATTATTAAAGTTAAGTAAACATGGTGCTGCTATTCTAACCCTATAGCATTTTCGAATGTTATCCCCTAATATTTGAAAGATTTACTACATACAAAATCCATTCTTACACTGTTCTTCTTTCACTTTAATGTGGTTAACGTGCGTCCTTCCTCCTGTTGCCACTTCGTTTTTAGAAAAACGAGCGGCCGTGACCTCTCAAAAAAGTACGGACCAAACAACGCACGACGGGTTGTTACCAACGGTTAACGTAATATGCAATGCACAGATTTGTAAGTTAATTATATTGTCCATAGTCACTCCTCTAAGAACAATAACAGTACACTCTAATTACCTCTCACATCTTCACTATCAGCTTGCACATCAAGATATCAGGGGTACTTTCGCGGCTTACTTTCATCAAGTTTTGATCAGTTACTTGAAAGGCGTTATCAAACATTTTACAGGTATTTATTACGCGTTTATTAAATATATTTCTTGAAAAGCTCTAAACTGTTTCATCCAATTGTCTCGCTATGTACAAATGTATTGTCCGTGCGTAACAATGCATTTTGTAATCTGTTGTAAAATATTTTGTTAACCCGTTACTTATTTTATTCACTGGAGTCAATAAGTATATATAGGTAATCCCCACTTGAGAAATTGAAATCCGTAACAATCCTTTTGTGTGTACTTGAGAAAAAGCACAACTTAAACGGCTGGGGATTTTTGCTTTTGTCGATGACAATAGTCTACCTCATACTTTGATTGACAGGCCTCTTTTGTGCGGTAAGATTAATTCGATATTTCTTTTGTCAATTACAATTTGTAAACTATTTGTTAACTAAATCCTTGGTCTTCTAATGAGATAACTTACGGCAAACTTGAACAGGCCTAGTGTATGATAATAAGTATAAGTATTGATAAATGGATAAATATATTTGACTTTCAAAGTCAATCTCGACCCACTTTCTAATGTCTCGGCTGAATTTTAAAAGTGGTGCCATATCCAATTTTGATCATCATCATGGGAATTTATATAAAGCTGCTAATAACCGTTTCCAGGTATACATGTACATTATTTGTTTTTAACTATGTTGTGGCTTATGTGCTCTATATTGCTACAAATATTAATATATACTACGTAATCATTACGGCCTCCTAAAATCTATCGTGATAAGCGTTTGATTGAACCAAAGTGATTCTATATTTAGATTATGGTAATGGGCTTCTTCTCGGTGCAAACAAGACCGATATTCAACAACTTCAGCGTATTCAGAACTGGGCTGCGAAGATGGTATGCCAAGTTCGTAAGCAAGATCATGCAACCCCATGTTTGAAGGAACTATATTGGCTCTCTGTTGAAAACAGGATCAAATTCAAAATCCTTATGCTAGTCTACAAGTGTCTCCATCAAATGGTTCCTGATTATCTCTCATCGTCCATATTCTTGCACCAGCCTGCCAGAAGTAGTTTTCGCTCAGCATCTGATTTAACACGTCTGACTGTGCATTCAACATCCAAATTGCTTCAGTCAGCTGAACGCAGGACATTTTTCTACTCTGCTCCTGTCCTTTGGAATCAGGTTCCTGTTTTCATCAGAGAGTCACCTACTCTAGCTGTTTTTAAGAAATGTCTGAAAACTCATTTATTTTCCATGTAATTTTGTTTTTTGCTCTTTGTAAATAGTTTTTGCTTTGTCAATTTCAGCGCTACGATCTTTATGTAGCAGCGCTATATAAATACTTATTATGTATGTATGTATGTATGTATGTATTTACATTTAAGGCTACAGTCCCTAAAAAAGTCTGGCTCGGCTGAATGTCATGTTTACTGCAAGTTTTTACCTACTTACACCTATCAGAATATCACAATTTTTGGCGTACATATTGAATATAGTCTCTAGTTTATACATGGAACTTTACTAGTGATTTCACGTCCATTATTAAGGTCAAAATGACGCATAAAAACTACTTTAAAATTGACCCTTTTTCGCCGAAACCTCATACACCCCCACACACACACACCCAACCACCCCACACACCCTACGCGACCCACACTCCCACCCCCACCCCCACACACCCCCCAACACACCCCACCAACCCACTCAACAACTATTCCCCTAAAATACGATAACGATAATAAAAAGTATCGAACAAAATAAACGAATCGTATGAAGATGAATTTTCTTTTGCATATTGTCAAGTATTTCTGGTATCTAATTCAAGAAACTTTCAGGATATTCAATATATACATAAAAGTAAAACAATCATTGCAAGAGAACTTGAACGTGTTACTCGACAATAAAACATTGTGCTTTTCCCAAATCAGTCTGACTTTCTATTGCCCCCGTCTATTGCTAAAGATTTAGAACAACGCATTACTCTATCTGTTTTGAGTATTCTGATAATCTCTTATCATTAACAATGATATTACCTCACATAACGACGTCGAGATACCTTAGGCAAACAGAAGTATCAGGTTTGTCAGTATTTGCCATTCAAACACAGTCTCACATTTGCTCGTGCATGAAATCGATCAATTCACTCCTTTGTCTGAGAGCTAAATGAAATTTGAACTTGATTGTTATTTTGCTATTTAGCAAAATGACATTGTGATATCTTGTCATATGAGAACATGGCAATATGTATAAACAAATATGTCATGTGAATAATCCTATTTATGATTTTTTTTCTTCAAAAATCAGTGATTTTATTTGGTTATGTTTTGGTCTTCATTTAAAAACAGCTTCGCAGTAGGATATGTGAAATTAGTGTGATACCACTATATAGTAATGTAGATTTATTTCGCAATAGAACGGAGATTAATAAACAAAACAGTATGGATAAGAGTAAGGGACCAAATGTATCAGTGATTTTCACAAGAAACTATATAATCAAGGCCATATCATTGTGATGGTTGAAACAGTAAATTTCACTTGCAAAAATAATCGTTCTTATTTTGTCTACAATACAAAGATCACGACTCTAACCTGCAAAGTAAGTATTAATGCCTTTCATCATAAAAATTCCTGCAATATATAGATCAGGACAGTCAAATATAAGACAAAAACAGATAAAAAATACGGCATGAAAAACCCACCTGCTCGTATCTATGAATAATATCAACAATGTGTTTTAACCTGACAGTCAAGAAATATGTAATGTGTCTTTTAACGTAGTGTTTGCATGGTGTGGTACGATGATCGTTTTATTTGTAGGTTAATAAATGCGCATTTCATACGCGAGTGAAATTAGACAAAATCAATGCACGCGCAGTCAATTTTGATGCGTCCAGTAAACGAGGCCCGAAGGGGCCGAGTGCATCAAAATTTACCGCAAGTGTATTGATTTTGTCTCATTTTACGAGCATTATGGAATGCGAATTAATTAATTATAGGTTAATAAATGCGACAAAATCAATGCACGCGCGGTCAATTTTGATGCGTCCAATTAACGAGGCCCGTAGGGGCCGAGTGCATAGGACAGCAGTCAAAATTAACCGCAAGTGCATTGATTTTGTCTTATTTTACGAGCGTTATGGAATGCAAATTTATTAATCTAATTCATACACGACAGAAAAAATATATTGTATCTTTTGTGAAAAGAAATAAAGTCTTTAATATGGCCATCAACATCCAAAACTTCTCTAAACTAAATACATTATCACCCGACAAAAACAATGAAACATTCACACGCACTAAACGCCCGCCACGCAAACCGGAACGCAACAAGCGCAGTGCATTGTGAAAAACCACTGCACTCCGCGTACTTTACATTCTTGCGTTCTGATTGGCTAGGTGACACGCGCAGCCCACGCGGAGTGTATAAATCTAATTCATACACGACAGAAAAAAAAATATTGTGTCTTTTGTGATAAGAGGTAAGGCATTTAATAGATCATCAAAATCCAAAAACTTCTCTAAACTAAATAAATAATCACCCGAATAAAACAATGAAACATTCATACGCAATAAACGTCCGCCACGCAAACCAAAAGGCAACAAGCGCAGTGCATTGTGAAGATCCACTGCACTCCGCGTACTTTATATTCTTGCGTTCTGATTGGCTAGGTGATACGCGGAGCACACGCGGAGTGTATGAAAGTATCTTAATCGCATTGTGCCCTTCATACGCGACTTAATTTCTCAATGCAGTTTTCATCATGTCGCATTATGAATTCTTGTCAGGAGTCTCATTCTAATGAAACGTTTAACATTAACACTACCCTTGTACTTATCTCTGTCTCCTAGGCCAAGTAAAAAAATTAATTTTGTAAATATTCGTTATCGTGTCAAAGATAAAATTTAAAGAAAACCTCTTCATGTGTTTTTAAAACCAATGTAAACGTTAACGTAAAGCTTGATTACTTTTAAACGTATTACGGCTCTTAGTATAAAGTCTGCTTAGCAGCAATTGAAAATAATTTAATAAATGATTACAAATACAATTTACTGTGACCATTTTACTCGTCTGCACCATCATCGTAAATTGATGTCAGTACCCTTTATATTATTTCAACCCGATAGCAATATATTTCCACGACTTACTTCCATCATTATTCGATCAATTATTAGTATATTTTATATGATTTATAGAGGCGTTATCCAAGTATTTTAAGTATTTATCAAGTACGTGATATTATTGTCCAAGTGATAATATGAGTTAAGAACGAGGGGTTGTGGATAAAATCACTGTTCATAGACCCTATTTCAAAACTCTTTTACTGATAAAACAAAAACGACACATAAGAAATTAGGATACTCGTCGCAACGGAATTGGTCATATATATCTTTCGAGTAATAAACGATTCAGTATTTTTGAAAGTTTAAAACAGATATATTTTTACCATTTTACTGCTGGTTTTACAGTTTCTGTCGCCATTATTACAACGTAACCATAACATCATCTCATCGCAACAATCTCTACAGACTAAAATTCGCATGCAAATGGTTAATGTTTTATACAAACCCAAATGATGTTATGCTTACTCAAACACGTCTGTGACGATATCCTTTTAAGCAGTTCTAACCCGATAAAGATTTATTACTTGCCAAATCCATCGCGACCCACATTCTGATGAACATCTCAGCTGTATTGCAATGCGTGTTTTGAATATTAACCGCTTAAGATTAATGTTATAACATTAAT
Source organism: Ophiothrix spiculata (assembly GCA_000969725.1). Taxonomy (NCBI): domain Eukaryota; kingdom Metazoa; phylum Echinodermata; class Ophiuroidea; order Amphilepidida; family Ophiotrichidae; genus Ophiothrix; species Ophiothrix spiculata. The sequence goes on along the minus strand of JXSR01S075510.1, from coordinate 23,868 downwards.
TATTTTTTTACTTTTATTGATACATCTTTATTACGAAATAAAAAATCTCTATCACAGGATCCCTATCACAGAATATTTTTATGAGCCCCGGATCCAAGTAATTCTAAGTAAAATTCACACAACTAAATGTTTAAATGTTTGCAAAGACAAGTAATGTTTTAAACCTTATACGACGACTATATACCTTATACTAATCATGCTAATAAGTTCACAAAAACAGACTTATATGTTAATTTATTTTAATATTTTATTTTAAATAATATTGCTTACCTTAATTTTAAGGCACTGGATCGGGTGAACAAGTTGTTCAAATTTTTTTGATCAGGATTGTATTTCCTAAAGATATATGGCATGCTATATCTTGATTTCATCAATTAATAAAACTTCAATTCTGAACGACATGATTGTACCACCATAAATTTCATAAGAAATGATATTAAGGGAATCCTTACGATTCAATCATTTGAAGTGTAATACATAAAGAGTATAACATTTCCATTGGATACATATTTGAGTCTGTACAATGTTTGCGATTTTGCCTCTAAGTTACTTTCTCCACTTTAAGTTAGAACCTGTTTAAGTTAGAAGTCAAGTTTGGTCCAAATTTGCAAAATTCTAAAAAAAGTTCAGAGTACCGTGACAGATCAACCACTATCACGAAAATGTCACGACCGACTGCTACCACAAACAACAGTGAACACCAAGAACTGACATCTTAATATGAAGGCCCCACTGCCACTAGAACGCCAACTAAAGACATCAGGCTGGAGGGCTTGGTCCTGGCATGATGATCATCGCGTAATATGATAAACGCGCGTGTATGTGGTGTAAACGCGCGCTTGATTGGCGTTTTATGAGAAAACACATTATATACAGGCGCTAATGACATTACATACGCAGGTCTTCATAAGAAGTCATTGTTACCTGATAATGACCACGCAGTTATTTGCGTGAAAGTAGAAATAATCCTACTAGATTAGATCGCGCTATTACGCAGGTTATTAATTTACATTAATGAAACCTTTTTAGCAGGAATGATTGTTTAGTCAAACACCCCTATTTGAAGGCCCAAAACAAAGACCTTACATTTCTAACGTTCGAGTAAATGTTAGACCAACAATAATTTATCATCAAACAGTGTCATTCGTCCTAGGTAAACGTTTACATAAACGTTTTATAAAGGTAAGGGTCTCTAATCTAATATAATCTATATGAAACCACATATGGGTGACTTTTTACTAAAATAATATCGACTATTTCTAGCTCTTGGTGTACGCTTCTTGATGATGTACACATTCAAATCTTATTTGTGTCAGATTTATTTTATTTTAGTAAAATGTTAAGAATATAAACAAGATAACAATCAATATGCTACCTAAGTACTGCACTTAAATGAAACACTAAGGTGATTATTGAGATCAATTTATGTACGGTATACATGTAATGGTAGATTTCCATTGAGACGTTCATTTGAAAGTTGGGCGAAATAGATTTAGTATGTAATAAATCTTTATCGCTCTTCCGAGATCATTTTATCATTGTATGAAAGGATATCATCACAAATGTGTTGAGGCAGAATAACAACATTACGTTTACGTCACGTTTAAATTTCTTCCTTCGATTTTTAAGATGAAAGAAATAGGTTGCTGTAGATTTTCAAGAACTGATCTTCAATCATTGCTAAAACGAATATTATCACAGACGTTACAAAGTAGGTTTATACGTTATACATAATGTATTTCAAGTGTGAAGCAGCGAGATCCTTCTTTGACTCATACTGAATTTATGTGCTAAAAAGGTCACATATTTCTAGAAACATTCTGGTGTGAATATGTTTAAAAATGTCTTGACAATAAAATAATTTAGTATATTCAAAGGTTGATCAAAAAAAACAATACGTGGAAAAATACTTTAAGGTTGTCAAAGCTCAAAGGGCGTTGATATTATCTTTCTAATGAACAAATTGCCAGTTTCAGTTTAATATTGGTTTTCTCAAGTCATTTATACAACGTATCTTCTACTCGTCTATGTTTAAATGATACTATATTATCACAACATGTGACTATATAGATATCAACGGACTTGCAGCAGGCTCATTCAAGTAGAAATTAAACTTATTTTCACTTCAAACAAAAAGTCAGCTTTTTTATTCGACCAGATAAGCAGTTTTTTCAGTCATACGTTTGTTACTTGGTACGTAAAAAGTATGAATGAGCACATGTTTTTAATTAAAAAATGTCACAAACGTTACCAAAAAATGTACACCAAAATGTCACAAAACAGTGCATTAAAAGAAAAAGATATTTTTAAATATGTTACACATTATCGGTGAAAAGCGCAATAAAAAATTGGCTTACATGTCAGAAGTCATTTGGAGCAAAAACCATATCCGTTCGGTGTCACAAACGTTACATGAAATTTATTGAGTATTTTGGCTATTAATTTAATATTTAAACACCTACATGTTTTGATCCCACCATTGAGCATCATTATCAAAAACAAACTCGTAGATATAATGTTTATGCTAGGTTCTGTGTCCATTTAAAAGTAAAATTTGTCAACGTTACTTTGGAAACGGCCAGTAGAGGTATACCTAAACAACAACACTTGAGAAACTGTGGTTAGCTATATGGGTTAACCCTCGTCTACCCCCTATGGTTTTTCCCCCGCTGTATAAAAATGCAAAAGCAACCGACCCCAGGCATTTGGGTAATCTCTTTTACATCCTTTGCGGTCATTTTGATGACAAAATTAGGGGGGTACCACCTAAGGTAGGGTTAGGGTAGGCCGTCAAATTTGGGGTGTACGCGGAAAAATTTCAAGTCGCCATTTTGAAAAATATATGCATGCTATGAAGCTGAAACTTACAGGGCATGTTAGAATTATAATTTTCCTTCTTTATTAGTAAAAAACCTGATGAAATTCGGTCATTTAGAACTTTTATAGTAAATTTTTGATCTAGTGGCCATTTTTGCTAAAAAAAATCACGATTTTCCGATCCGAACGAGCTTTATGACGTCACAATTTTGGCCGATTTTGTGATCTTGGTATCATTGAATAGGGGAGGACCATACCTATCTATTGATAGCAAAGCCTAGTTCATAGGGGGTTCCGTTTTAAGAAATTAGGGGGGTTGCAACAACCCCCCCCCCTGGGTAGACGTGTTCTAAAGAATAGCCTGGGTAGACGAGGGCTAATGTGAGTATAGTAGCGAAGTAAATAACCACACATAGCCACATGTATGGAAATAATCAATTACAATTTTTTGAACAAGATACTTTTTTTTAATGTAAATTTTCATTTTCTTGATTTCTGAAGTTAGTAAAATTATGGGATGAGCTACATGTAGCATGGATTGCACAAAATGATAATAAACTTAATTGTTCTTTCTCCACAAAAAATCACTGAAATATTGAAGACAACTTTTCAGCGATGACGATTAATACTTCTTCTTTAACAAAGTGATAAATATAGGTAATTCCCGATTTTAAATAAGCATATTCAAAAGTTCGAATTTCTTGTTTTTAAACAGCATTTTTTGAGGATGCATCTTTTAATTTGTACAATCACAAACTTTTGACCTAACCACTGTTTAGGGCTTAGAAAACACTATTATGACTGAATATGCTATTCTAAAATAAGCGCATTATTACCAGGGTCCCAGTTCGAATCCTGAATGATCAGTTGTTTATTTTCGCCGACTAATAAAATTTTAAAAAGAAATTGCCACGTATTGAATTAATTACAGTAATCACTCGTTAAATTTTATGAGATGCTCAGAAAATTTTATTCCCAATGTTTTCCTGTCATTTTCAGTAGTTTTTGCAGTGCATAGTAAGGTAAAATTGTGTATTCTATTGTAAAGGTCACAATACTAAAAAAACAGCCGAAACGCTTCTTTTGATTAGGAATGACAATTTCATGTTTTATAGCATTTAATCTAAGATTATTTAAGAATAGAAAATGCGTAGTTTCTGTTATGTTGAAATGTATAGATGTGCTTGTGTATTTTAAGAACCTAATTAACTCAGACAGAGCTTTAACGATTACATAAATATTAAACATTATAGAAAGCTGTCGACAAAAATTTCATATTCAGATATTATCATTGATTACCATAAAGGACTCATTGTTTTTACCAATGAAGAACGATGAAAATAAATATGGCAATATATACGGTACCTTGAGAGTGCCAAAACGTTGATTGGTTTAAGGTTATTAAGATTTTGTTCTTAAGAAGACGCTACCAATTGAGAACCATGTCTACAATATTCAGCTAGTGTTTTAGGTGCGTTATGGAATGATGTATCACAATAGTTACACAAAGAGTAGAAGTATATAATTTGCATACTGCGTGAGAGACAAATGCAGTGATATATCAATACATATTATGAGCTATTTATGTCCTTACAGCTTGACCCTACATGACGGACCTGCTGTCGTGGAGGTCCTGTCGCAGAATCGAAAGTTCCCTAATATCAATTTACAAAGACATCAGCCATTTGTTACGTTCGTATGTTCTTGACCTATAATGGTAACGATGGCGACAGAGCAGACAGAGGAATAGATTTTGTACTATCTTGAAAATAGGTAACAAGACAATTTATTCCTCATGTACTCTGGAGAAGCAGGTTAGCGCAGCTATTCTTCCCTCGTTGCACCAGTGAGTTCCGAATTCGCCTCTGCAGGTTTTTCTTCGGGCGGTCTTCGTCTTCCTCCTACACTCAACAATTTCAACATTTGTCCATCATAGTGATCAGGAAGGGAAGGGAATGGAAGCTGCAAATAGGTTAAATATTAAGTTAAGTAGCGATCGGATTATGCACTCTTGAAAAGAAAGCCAAGCGGCTAAATTAAGTGAAATGATGAGCGGTTTGTTCCAAATTTAAAATCGCTATTATTAGAAAATCATGAAAACATTAACATTGCTGAAATTTAGGATAAATCTATTCCGTAGTAATTTTATGGTCAAATCGTTTTTCTCGAAACCCATATGTTAATCTATGCTAATTAGAGTAAAACAAAGCGGTTAATCTTATTTTATGTCAAAAAATGCTGGGTACCATGATAGTACCTACCCTTATTCAGTTAAGTGTTGGATACATTTTGCTGTAACGCAAATATAACTTCTGATCGTGTCATTTTAAAATGACCACACACATGACATAATGTATTGTATGCTTTTTAAGATATTAACTTTTTGAATTTTCAGTCCAATAACTGTTTCAACCAAATGATTTAAGATTTCAGATCTCACTACGAACCTGTCTTTAAAAATATTCATCTAATTGTTGAATGATTATATTCAAGACAAATGTTTGCAATAAATGTTTTTGTTTCTTTCCTTCTAATGCAATGAAAAAAGATGCTGCTTGGACGTCGATGTTTGTGCTTTTCTTTATCACATTCAATACAACTTACCCTTAAGCGCTAGTTGTCAAGGGATCAATGTATATACCATACATCACAGGTTGTTAATTGGTATTGTCTGATGTAAGCTTTACCATGTTTACGCAATTTAATTCAACCTGCCATACCTCATTCTGTAAACCTAAATTGTCATGTTGTTTTTGATTCAAAACTAAAACAACAAAAGGTTTTATGTTTTGTTTCTTTTTTTTTTAATTAATCAATGCAATAATTGATTCTAAAATGTGTCATGCAAAAGTCGTTGATGTGGCGTCTTATTTCCAGCTGTGATCTCGCTGTTAACAGAAATATTATAAAGAGGAGTATCTTCTTATGAATTGACGCTGTGTGGTATTTGCTTTCAGTAATTTTATCAGCTGTGAACCTGAAATTTCTTAAATACTATGAGAAAGAAAATCATTACTGACAAAAAAGTAAAGTAAATTTTAATTAATTATATTCTTATAACTATAATTTGGTAATATTTGCATAACTCTGTTTGCGTTTCATTAATATAACTTACCCTTACAGATATAAATTATGCAAGCTGTTCATTTGTGTCATGCTCAAAATGAGCAAACATGTCGAAGAACCATTCGTGCTATTCTAATATATATCTAATTTCTAAAGGTATCTTATTCTTCAAATCTTTACATTTTCGTATTTTTTGTCTAAACACCATGTGGGTTTACCCCAGTTTGAAATATCCAGAGTGCTCAACTTCAAATTGTCATTCCAGATTATTGATTCAACATACCAGTGGTAAAATATTTAAAAAATTTAAACATCATTTATACTCCAAATATTACTTCTCTTTGATATAAATTTAGAAGAAATCTTGTCCATAACATTTATAATACATTTTACTCAAACCATTGTAATATCACGAAACTCTTTTAATAACTATATTTTGTTGAATTAGACTGTCAGGTCATGTTGTCATCCATTGTGCACTCAACATTAAGAAATCTACTGATTAAAAGAAAGCCAAAAAATAAAAAGAAAAACTTAAAAATCATACATTTCGGACTGAATTTAACTTTTCAAAGGGGTTATCGCCATATCTTATCACTCATTCTTTATTATCCGGACACAGCATTTGTCGCACTTTTGTCTTAATAAATGTTTACATGAATGGTAATAATGTTTGATTTTTCTTCAAATACTAAGAAAGCCCTAATCGTGTTTAAATATCACATGTTAATAAAAAAAAAAGTAGATAAAAGCTATAGCCACACTTCTTTCTAGCATGGTGTTCTGTCATATTTGTTTTCTAGTTTTAGCAAGATGACAATCGTAGTCCATAACATCTTCGTTAATCTAACATGAATTTATTATCAATGTAAATGCTTGTTTTGGTTGTCCAAACAACTTGAATACGATGTAAAATTCACATTGGTTGTTAAAGAACTAGTCGTTAATGCAAACATGAAATGAAGGAAATATTCTGCTACAAACATTATCTATGTTTTGGACCATAATACTTGCATGCAAATTCTTGCATATCTATCGATTGTAAAACATTTTCAAATTCTCCAATCACATATCAAGTGTGGGGTCGTGATTCCGCAAAAATTTTGCAAACACTCTCTTATGACTCTGTTTAAATCTATATGAAAGTCTCTATTTGGGGCTCAAATATGAGTGTACATATTTTTCGAGATTTTGTTCAAATGTGTCTTAATAATCTCTAAGCTTTTTGATCGATGTCGACATTTGTGTGTATGCATATATATCATCAGAAACTTTATTACACAATTCTTGTCCCATCCCAATTGTTTCCATGTTTAAAACCCCTCTGGGAAAGACTAATAAATTCCAAAAACCGACTTTTCAACATAATTAAGGGCAACCCAAACATTTTAAAAGTAGGTCAGTATGTTCAAACGTATATTTAATAAATTTCAAAAAATAAAACCTGTACGTTTTTAATATTAAGAAGTTTTAAAATTAATACTCTCGTCTTCTCCTTCTTTTAATTTCACCTAAATATGTATATGGATGATTAAATTGTCGGAACTTTGATGCGCTGTCTATACTTCTATGACTACCAGCTCTTCTATGAGTTACTGGAGCTTAAACACAGAGTCCTGTTTATTTGCTGCATGTCTTATTCTATGCATTGAATTTTCTTTATGTCTTTTTATTTCAGCTTCAACATCACGAAATATGTCTCGTCTATCGTCAAATATGTCGTCTGAACTCCTTTTGCTTCTTTCAAAATAAGGCACTTGATTATCAGTATTTCCATTTACTTTTGCAAAATGATCATTGTCAAAACGTCTATCTGACTCATTTATACGAATCTTTCTTATATCAACATTATTAATTTGTTCGCCTGGGCCATGGTGTCTTGAAGCAGTTCGAAGGTTTTGTACCCTCTCTTTACGATCATCATCCTCAGATTTCAGTTTTGTGATAGACGTTGGTCTCTGGTAATCAAATAAATCCAAGTCTTTTTGAAAACGCTTCTCAAATACATTAAGATCCTTTTCTGTCACCTGAGCAAAGGCACTTTGTATTTTGTCTTCATTAGAACTATTGGTTGGATTTGTTGACTGTCCAAGCTGTTTAACTACTGTATCTGCTCCAGATTGTTTTAAAATGAAATGAGTATCACTCTGCAGTGTTTCCATTTTTCCTATAATATCATAATGAATAGAACATGGACTACATATCCGATATATCTCTCGCCAATGCTCTTCAGGTGGTTCATCCAATTTATTACTAGAATCACTAACATATCGTAAAAACTCTTGAAATGTCAAAACGTTAGCCCGGAGTCTTGGTGAACCTTTGATATCTGGGTAACTTTCTAAGTACTTTGAATACACTTTATCTTTCTTAATATTGTAATTATACATTTTCCTGGCATAATGTTGTCGATATTGAGGATTTCGTTCATTCCTGGTTTCAAATTTATCCTTATATGCAGATAAAAGTCTTTTGTATGGGTTTCTTGTGAATAGAAATGTAGTATATTCATCGAGACGTACCTTTGCGTCTTTATAAGGAAAATCACTCAATTTAGGAATGTACATCGTATGAACCTTTGTCTGCGAAACAACATGGGAAGCATTAACTACGCCATTCAATGTTAAAAATATCCGTTTCCAATTTGTGCAACCAACCTTTGGCACATAACAATACAGTAACTTATATTTATCAGATACAAGAATATGATCAAAGAAGCGTTTGGTGACTGTCCAGTTCGTGGAGTCAGTGAGCAAAGGTTCGGTAAAGGATGCTTCACACCCGTCTTTGAGTGTCTTCTTTCTTGATTGCTGTAACTGTTTCCATTCACATTCTTCATCGCACAGTACTCCTGGTTGATTACTGACCTAATAATATGACAAAATGGGGTTTGATATGAATAAATCAATGACCAAAATATGGTAATAGGTATCTGAACAAAGCAGATCCAGTAAACAACAAATTTTACGTTATATGGTCGAGGATTGAAAGAAGATGCTTTTTTTTAAATCATGTTTATCAAAACAGCACAAGGGAATAGCCTATCATAATATTCAAAGCGTGATAAGCATTTTCTCCTTTACTATTTAAATAAAAACTAATTTGGTATACAAACAATGGTATATGATACTACAAATATAGATAATCAACACCTACAACAATTATTGTATTTTTGACTTGCTCTACGATATATGAAGGAAAGGAGTGACTATGAGTAGATATTGAATTATGTTGCTCTAAAAAATATTAAAAAGAAGAGTATACTTATAAATCATTAATATTTCTATAATCACGACTCTCTCTAAGTAATATGCTGCAATTAATATTCCGGAAGACACAGAGGTTACCTAACAGACACATACTCAAATCTTCAACTTTGATTTAGAATGTGTATGTGTAAGTCCTTAATACTTCAGGTAAATAAAATATACAGTTCAAACATTGGACCTTCACACATCAACGTAAAGAGCCCAACGCACAACCGGACACTGTTTTGACCTTAAAGATACATGTATACCTACTGCAAAAAAATTGTACGTTAAGCATTCGTTATAGCTCAATACGTAGATGTGTGAGTAAGCCCCTAATTTTGAAATATTTTTGTTGAGGTTACAGTTAGGATACGTTATGCTATCAGCTTTTTATTATTAAGGAAACTAAAAAGAAAAGAAACTTATTAAAGAAACTAAAAGATTTCTCAATTTTCGCTAATAACAGCCAGAGACTATTTTGGCATGTTTTAACCTCTCCAATTTCACATAACAACATATCATTTGGCTGAAATCTAAAAAAAGTCTTTTACCATTTTTGGCATTTTCGTGATGTCGGTAGATGTTTCATCTTCTCTGAGATCCCTTCTATCAGTTGCCTGGATGTCAGTCACCAGAGTAGTCAGGAAAGACTTGTTCATGACAATCGACACTTCCGGAAGCGCTCTCATTAATTGCATATTTTCATATCCATCCAAATTGTTGTTTGTAATCAGACGTAGCTGCTGGTATACTATCGTGTCACCTGTAAGAACAATCCGTAAGAATGTGAATTGTCTATAAAAGTTACTCTGGCCTAGAGTATTAAGGTGGTTCTAACGACTACGGTGTCCTGTACAGAATTTGTGCAAAATTTAACAGAATGTGCAGAATGATTAAAAAAACTTGTATTCCCAATTTTGATTATTTCCGTCAAAGCGTGTTTGAGTTACGCTATTTTTTATTTTCCAATCTCCCACAGACTTTGTACATGGCAAATTTGGCCACCATGAAAATTTCACAACATTTTGCAAATTTCAGAAAAAAATACTATTTACAAAGTAATTTTTTTCTGTAGCAGTGGTTCACAAAAGAAACTATTTTTTGTTTCTTTGAATGGCAAACTGATCACAGATTGTCATAAATTTTGATTTAAAGAAATATCTTTCATCGTTTACGAATGCTAGACTTCTAATGTTTCTATTTCTCAAATTTTATTGCGTTAATTTCTAGAAAAACTGAATTGCCCGATTTCTCAGAATGTTCATTCACACTCTCTAAATGTAAACGAGTGAAAATTTCACTCCCCAAAAGAGTGAAACTCTTATAAACCACTCAGAAAGGAGTGGTTTTGTATGTTAAACAGCAAATTTCCACTCATAAAGCGTGAAAATCACTTTAAAAAGAGTGAATTTCCACTCGTTTGAGGAGTTTAACGAAGGACAATTCTAACAAACAAGTTGTCAAATGAAAGCTTATCAAATTTGCAACAATCTCTCGTTGGCTTTTAAAATTAAAGTGTTTCTAGAAAATGTTATAGATGTTTGATAATATGCATAAATTTAGGAGCTAAAAAATCATTTTTCTTGATAATAAAACACTTTCTTGCAAAAAGCCCACAAGAGAATTTAGCTATTGTGATCCTTCACCAGCCCCTAAAATTTGAATGTCATAGCACATTCCCTCTTGACAAAAACAATATTTTGAATAAATTTTGCGAGACTTCCTTCCATTGAAATTGCCATAAAATCTGAACGGAAGGTCCGATTGAAGTCAAATAAAAAGCAAATGAAAGCTGAAATTGTGTGTTATTTGAAATTGTTAAACAACAAAAATTGCCAAAATAGCAAATTTTCACACTCTGGGACCACTGCATCCCCTTAATGCAGTCAAGGCCACTCGTTCAATCCAGCGTATACGCTGATTTGAGCGATCACGCTCGATGCAGCGTTGCATTCACGCTCGATGAGGAGAGATGTCAAGTGCACACACGTTTGGTCCATACTTCGCTTCACTACACTGTGTCACTCAAAGCTACACTAAATATTTATTGTGTCTAGTAAATGTCTACAAATTATCAAACTTTTGACCGGGTCAAAAAAAAATTCACCGGGGAATTCATTTTTGGCAACGGAAAAAGCATCGTTGTACTTCTCAAGTACGCCATATTAAGCGTGACCGCTGGATTGAGCGATGCCAACGGTACTGTCTATGCATTATATCATGGGTGATTAATGTAGGAGCAATATGATTGATAAATAATTGCCTTAATTGTTATCAACAAAATTATGCATGTTTTTCCAACAAATTATAATAATGGGGAAAATCCTCTAAGATTTGACGAATTGCGGTAATGACAATTTTTACCTAAATGTCCTTTTTGATAGCTTTCGATGCCCAAAGTTGCTAAATCCGTCTGTATAGCCATTTCCACATTAAAAATAATCCAACCATTAACCTGAACCTCCAATTTCAATTTAGCTATGACCATCTTGTGCACGTGTATTCAAAAAGGAAAATACAACCAAAATCTTACCGACAAAAATCTTTGTTCATATCAACATGATCAAAGAAACATGCTGTTCAACCTTGATGCTCATTTCAATAATCTAATTGAAAATGGTCCTTTCTTCCTTCGCAGCGTTGTACTTGAAAGTAAATTGTTCAACTTTTCACTAAATATGCAACAATATGTTGATCTGAAGTCTGAAATTACCTTTTCTCGATTTTTCCCACACAATTTTCATAAATTTCTGTATACAACGAAGATACAAGCAAAACGTTAACGGCTGCTATTCATTTCTTTGTTCATACATTTTTAAAATTCTATCCACCCTTGATACTCAATGCTATTATCGAGTTAAAAAATAGTTTCTTCAATCTTGATAACGTTATTATACTTGATTTCACA
>JXSR01S075509.1:194646-207572 GCA_000969725.1 Ophiothrix spiculata | reverse complement strand
TGTCACAATGTTGGTGAGGGCCTGGGTGCCAGTTGCCATGTCCTGTCACAATGTTGGTGAGGGGGGCTGGGTGCCAGTTGCCATGTCCTGTCACAATGTCGGTGAGGGGCTGGGTGCCAGTTGCCATGTCATGTCACAATGTTGGTGAGGGGCTGGGTGCCAGTTGCCATGCCCTGTCACGATGTTGGTGAGGGGGCTGGGTGCCAGTTGCCATGTCCTGTCACAATGTTGGCGAGGGGCTGGGTGCAAGTTGCATTGTCCTGTCACAATGTTGGTGGTGACTGGGTGCCAGTTGCCATGTCCTGTCACAATGTTGGTGAGGGGCTGGGTGCCAGTTGCCATGTCCTGTGATGCTTTTGTCTCATGGCTGTGCGGCTTCTTCACCAGCCAATGGGGGCCATATGGACTCTGAATTTTGTTTTTCGCGTAACGAAACACAATAAAGCTGTTTTATGTAATTGTCAGGGTAGGGGTTGCACATGTTTTGGTACAAACAAAATTCAACTTAGTCGCGTCGTTTTTGAGATAATTATCATAAACTGGTATAAACTGGTAAAATGATGGCGCTGTTCAATGTTTGTTTTGTCCATAAAATCACAACCGAATAACATTTTTTCAAAATTTCTTTTCAGCAATGTATTTGTTCTTATCTTCTGCTTCTATGAGCCACATTTTATCAAAAAATTCAATCAGGAAAGCCGTTTTCAATTTTTTGGCGGGAATATTATTTTCGAAAATTTTCGGCCGCCATTTTGAAAGTGAACAACCGATTTTCAATTTTTTTGTGTTTTACGAGTTGTGCAGACAGAGTTTACACGTGGCCAAAATTTCATAGGAAAATTTCACTGAAAACATGGTTTTTAGGAGGGTCCATTTGGACCCCTCCTTGTGCACTAACGGGATTCTAAAACACCTTATGCACTTCAGTGTTAAGATAGTGATCTGAATTAAGAATCACTGTGACGCCATATACGGTGAATGAGCTATAGCCATAAACATTGAAGAGCAAAATTTGTATCTTAGAGAGTTCAAGAGAACTTGTGTACATGTTGAGATGCTGATAGAAGTCAGTGCTACTTCCTTGGGGCAAGCCCGCCCAGGAATACTTTTGGTTAGGATAAGATGGTGAAATGATTGGAACCCAGAATAACGACTACTTTGTAAATAATTCTCGGGTCTTGACATGTTAAAAAGTAAAAATATGTGCAATATATAGTTCTTTTCAATAAAATCAATACATATATTTAGAATTTCATTAAGCTACTTGTATTCAAATGAAACGATCTCAACCTTTATGATTTCGCTATAAGCATCCTTATATTTTGAATAGTTTAGATGTATTTATGTTTTGAAGTGTAGTTTTCCTTCTCTGCGAACTTTCATGAGATGTCATCAATTGCCTTTTGTTTTAGAAATGGTTATACCTGATTTAAATCTAGTTTCTAGCAAACGAAGATGTAGATATGGAAACATGTAACATTGCAGAGACATAATCCAAGCCAGGCGAGGGAAATACTTTGCAAAGATTTATGAGCTTAATTCCTCTCACATATAGAGTTGAATCTTTCCCTTCTCGAATTTGCAGTAATATCCTTTTTATTGCGTGGATTAGCTAAGAATTTATGTAAATCCTTGATAAATAAATTATAAAAATAGTTAATCGTTGAAATTGATCATTTAAGATTAGACTTATTGAACGCGACAACTTCCACTTATGTGTCTTGATTATCCAAGACTGCTTATTGCTCACAGAATGCTACATGTAACTCATGTCAAGGAAGACTCGGTTGGTTTTAATGGTTTTAATTATACACTATGATAGTTGCGCTTCTTGCATTGTTAAATAATTTTTTTGGCAGAAATAAAGGAAATTGTAGTCATCTACCCTTAATAATGTCTTACTTAATTCAATTTATTTTAGAAACTTTCGAAATATATTTTTAGTTTTAATATTCGTATTTATGATAAAATAAAGAAATGACGTTTAAATAATTTTGTTTAATCTACCTATATTGATAAGGCATGCAATTAAATCTTGTTTTATCAGAATATCTCGACGACTAACCATAAGGGGAGGAAGCAATAAATATTCCTGTCCGAAGTTAAAACGTGCTAATTTGTCAAAACGTATCCTCGTTAGTATAAGATAGTTTGAATACTTTCTGATCTCGATGACTATTTGTAATATTATTAGCTATTATTAGTTTGGGAAGTGATATTTAATAATTACAAAAAATGTCTTATTAATACAATTTGGAACATCTGGATCCAAAAATCCAATCGCAATAGTAAGTTCAGTCAAATAGCAAGTTATTGATTATGAAACCGTTACTTTTAAAATATTGCACTAGATACTTATCCCATGTTTAGAAATAAACAAAATTAACATGTTACAGATCTACCATATTTAAATGGTTAGTATTTGCGAAACAAAGGTTAGTATTTACAAAACAATCACAAAGTTACAATTTGAACTTGACTGAGTGACAGGCAGGACAAGTCTTGTGAGCAAACCACAAATTAGGTTGTCAGTGAATATGCCATCTCATAATGAAGATCACCCGTGCCTAGATGTCTACGTTGTTCTTAAGGAAACCCATTGTCTGGGTGTCTATGAATGACTATTACCCTTACCAATCAAGAAACCAAAATACAGTAATGTCCCATATCCTCTCATAACCACTGGATATGAGATATCCTTTATGAAGAACCTGCAAATCTACTACGTCTTCACTTAAACAAAGTATTTCATTACAAGAATTCTTTACAAACACCAATATATTGGCTGAATCGGGCCCTCTGGTGACCAAACTTTGTTAGGACAACATAAATTCAATACATCCATTTGCTATTTTACTTGAGCTTAATGTTCTGACATAAAAGTGCTGAATACTCATTTTTCTTTTACAAAGAACGTAATTTTAATACAACCTTCAAATGATGATGACTTGATGATATTACTATAGTTTTTTCGTAACATAGTTTGGATAAATAGCATGGTCAAAGTTGATTCCTACTGTGGCAGGAAAGCTATATCTTTCATCAGCGTCTTCCATGCAATGTGTTCTCTAAGGACTGTTGCAACCCCGCGCATCCTGTAACCTTCTAGATTATCTACCTCAGCCATTTATTAAGAGGCGAGGTTACTAACTCCCTCGTGGATTGCACGTTTCTTACACAGATCATCACTAGTCGCTTACATTTGCATCTTTGAGTTAGGTATTGAATTCTTGATTAACCAAGTTGTGTGGTAGAGTTGTTGTTTTGTTTTAGACCCTACAAAGGCAATAAAAACATAACACTGTTATGTAACCTTGACAATCTAATGTGTTCAATGGTCATTTGTTTCGCAGCCTGTAGTACAGTTATTAAACTAATAAAGCCCGTGTTCACAATGTTCTCAAGGTCATTTACGACCACCTGAGGGTTATGTATGTACGTAGATGACATTTAGTTAATTTAGACAAATACGTAGGTTTAATAGAATCAGCGCGTTAATAGCGGATGGGCAAAATTGATCGCAGTTGTTGTTTGTTGGCTTCGTACACTCAGCATACACTTGATCTTTATCCTGATAGTGCAAATTTTACTTGTGACAAAGTTTCAGCTGTATATCGTATTACTCTCCAGCACGCATGACTGCATACTTTATCATTTTGTCTATTTTGTTTATGAACTTGTTCCATTTTGATATAGAAAATAAACCGTAACCTTAATGCTTTTTATTTCAATAATATCAATATCAATAAAATGCTTTATTTTGAAAATGAACAGGAATACAATCATTTCAACCTTGTTTACTCTTTTTTTATGAGTAAATCAATTTTATCACAAAAACTTTTTTAAAATATATCCCTATCACTTGATTGAAAGAAAGAGATAAACATTCTTAATTTAAAGTCAAATTTTACATTTATAGATATGGCACAATCTGCTACGTCGTTGGAATGGGCTTACATTGGAAGTTACATTAATAGACGCTCTAGGAATAGATCAAATATCACTCTGTCTTAAACGAAATGAGATTTCAATTGAATTCTTTTTATGTACATCCAGGAGCACCCTATCTAGTTAAATGCAGTCAATAACCTACTTATCTGGAGGCTTGTTCCGTTTTTGCACCATTTAGTTAAAGCATACACCTTGTATAAAAGCTCACTCAAATTAGCTGGGTGTGCAATGCGTCGAGGAACACTTGGCCCACTTACACTAGTGATGTTCAGCAAGGCTTTTTACAAGATAACGGAAACGTCTTTACTTTGCCCTTGTAATCTCCAAATACAATTCGGTATCAGTACCCGTCAAATCTACTCTTTAAAGTCTTAAAATGTTATAACGCAATAAGCTATGCCAATTTGCAAAATCATTCTTATGATTCTATGAAATATATTCCACCTGTTAGCTGAAAATAAATGCCAGTTTAAATAAATGCGTTTCTTTCGGGAATGAAACATCGAAGAGAAGAAGAGACTGCTTTGCTGTTGATTTTTTAAAAGATGCTGAATAAAAGTTGCATTTTGTGAATTCAATATATTTTTACAGAGTCATTTCCCATATATCAGTTACTATTCAAGCGAACCATATATTGTTAAATTCCATCCATTTACTGAACCATTTTCTAAGCATGTTGCCAGACTATCTATTCTAATTCTTGACGCCAATGCATCCCTAAGGACAGGTAGAGAGAGACCGTGAACTTGGTTGCATAACTAGTCAGGAAAATTACTCACTTGATAAAAATACATTGCATTGCACAGAAGCATGAAAACTATTAACCCATTTCCACTCACAGACAGGTGAGGAGATGTTTGTCTTATACATTATCGTCATCACAAAACGTGTGAATTACTGAAGCTCTAAATTCAGCAAATCTAATAATGATAGTCATGATAGTGCAGATTTCATGAAGCGGATATTTTTTTTTCACTTTGTCGCTCGCTGCCCAAAGTTTCTAAGTCCGCCACTTTTAGACTAAACCACACGGACTTCTTCATGTTGAATTGCCAATTCTTCAAATTTTGTCCAATGATAGAATTAGACTTGACTATATGTAGTGCTAAATGTTCGATCACTTTGAGCATGCTTAAAAATGTTAAACGCATGTAGATCATTCAATACTATCCTTAGAGAGGGTAGCCTCAGCCTCATATTGTGTGTTTAAGTGCAAGAGACTAATGTCAAAACTGAATTAGATTTGAGGCTGTCCAATCTCGAGGGTCCAATCTTTAGAGCAACTTGCTGCACTTGTGTTAATTCTGTGCGAGGGTGAATCAGAGGACCGGCATTACTTGTAAATTATAAAGTACCGTATTACCATTTATACATAAATATCTGATCGCTGGGGAAAGAATTAATCTTATGACTTACAATTATTTTTTATACATTACTATAAGATACAAGATAGTAGGATAGCATAGCATAGTCATATTATCTACTAATCCTATTAAATTGCAAAATTAAAAATGCAGAATCGCTTTAATTGTCTCGGAAAGAAAAGAACGCTTGCTTAATCGTAGCAATGAAAATACTTATCCTCATAGGAATGATTTGGCAAATGTCAGGTATAGAAATTGGACATACCACAGACCTATCTTATCAGCAAAATGTTAGATTGGTTTCGATAACCATGACCTGGACTTCCTTCGTTATGTCAAGACTAATTTTACTCCTCTTTCTAAATCACGTAAGAACACCAAAATATCCACCCTGTCTGATGTGGATGCACCTGTAAAACAACCTTGACATAAAACGGACTGGGTGTATTGGAATAGTTCATAGATGTCTTTCAAACAAGAAAGGTACATCCTTGATGTTTCAGGTGTGTAACCAAACTGTTGCTGAAGTCACATTCAACCCAATTCTGTAGACTATTTCACTATTAATCATTGAACCCTCTTCAAGCATAAGTATTATGCAAATTAGGCATACCTGCTTCCATGCATTCCAGAATTAGGTGTTTACATTGAACCTGTAGCGAGAAACTTGAAGACTGCTGACATAAGCATATTGAATTTGTTAACGGTCAAGATGATTCTTTAGCAGTTTAAGCTGCAACATTGTCTGAACCTAGGGAAAATACGGTTTCTGTGTTTGTTTACCTATCATTGATACTTTTGGACTTGATTTTGTACAATACAAAGAAAGTGAAAAAAAATAGAAAAGGTTGCAAATTAAAATTAAACGAGCACTTAACATTTGCCGAGCAAGCTTACTATTTTGAAAAAATGCGTTTTCGACCGGGGTATCTTTTTTTGTTGACAACTCATAAAATAATAACAGCTATTTTCGTTGGTAGTTGCAAAGAAATGTAGAAGTTCCTTTAACAAGAAAGTAGATGTCTTGAATTCAAAATTATCAATTTAAAAGAAAGAAAGACTACAGCTATGACACTGAACATATGGTAGACATCTCACCGGATTGCTTCTCTTATGATTTCAGTTTGGTCAATTTAATATAAATTGTCTTTGTTTACTTACACTTGAACTTGGTGTGCCCTGCCAGAAAATCTCTTCATCTCAGGAAACATATTGCCTTAATCTGCAGTTATCTTGAACATGAAGGATTAGTTCAAAACCGTGTAATCCACTATTTAATAAAGTTGGAAATCGGCAGTAGAGAACATGGTTCGTAAAAGTCAATCCCTAGAACTGTTCAGGCAAGTTGTCTCATACTCCAGTTGTATGCAATAAAACATCAAAACACGAATGCTACCTGATTGGACTCCCCATCCAGGTAGAGATTAAAGGGGCTGGCCTAGATTCTTCCCACTAATTTTTTACCTACATATTTTTTACATGCATCGGTAGAACATGTTTATAGAAATATAACCTACAAGTAGTTTTCCATGATTTTGAGGAATATTGGAGACTATTGCAATTCTTTACCTGTTTTAATTTTTTTCGCCGGCGAAAAAAAAAGATGTGAAAACAGTGTTTCTAGTTTCAAAATTTAAAAAGATTTTGTTTCTACACATGTGTTGGGTAAACCAATTATTTTTGATGAAATTGTTTCTCATTTAATATGTATTAAATTATCTCTTATAGCTTTGTTTGATTTTTTTATCTGGTAAATCCAAATCCGAGGTACAAATTTAGGATTCAGAAAACACAAGCTACACTCTTAGAAAGCCAGGATCAAATATGAGACAAAAAGGATCAATTTTGCTCCTTTTTAGGTATCAAATATGAGCTTACCCTTTAAGGATCAAAGTGATCCAAAAATAAGGATCACAATTCTTGATCCGAAAAAAGGATCAAATATTTCTGATAAAAAGATCTGCCTAAAAATATCTCACTGAACTGACCCTAGCAGGGTTTGAACCCACGCCGCACGTACACCATATAAATTACGAGACCATCGCTCTAACCAAAGGACAGGCAGCTGTCAAGTGTGGTGAAATCATCGTATTTATACCATTGTATACATTCCCGGCTATGTAGTGGATATGGGGTGTACTCAAATATGAGACAAAAGATCACGTTAGATCCAAACGCGGCATCAAATATGAGCTATCCTTTCCGTATCAAAGTAATCCAGAAATACGGATCAAAACTTTATTATTGTAATCAAAAAGGATCAAAATAAAATGATCCTAAAACCGGATCAAAAGTGATCCTGGTGAATTTGATCCACTTGTATATATTGATCCGAAAAAGGATCAAAACGATCCACGTTGGATCAAAAGTGACCCTTAAAGGATCAAAATAAAATGATTCGGAAAACTACTCGTACATTTGATCCCGGCCTTCTAAGAGTGTAGTCACACCACCATCAAAGAATGGTATGTTGCAAATTAGTTATCTCTCAATTTGAGCCATTTCTGTGTAAATTTTTATACTTTTTTGATATTACTACACTTTTAAGCTTTATATTCATTCATTCATATTCATTCATATTTATTTTCCATAAAAAACAATACAATTAAAAACAGAAAAAAATAACATTTAAATACACGCATAAATAACCCTTATGGAGGAATAGACCAGAAGGCCAGTAAGGCCAGATAGTAGCCTATCCCTTATATAATCAAACAAAAAAATAAACTCAAAGAACACATATTTGCTCAACACAATACAAGACAAAGGGACAAAGGATGTCGGGTCTAAGATAAATTTGAAATTTCAATTCATTCGTATTTTTCGATAAGGGTTTGTTTCAGTTGTTTACGAAAATGTTTCACGGATTTTGATTCCTTTTGCGATTTGGGAAGTGAATTCCAAAGGATTGGGCCAGATGAACGAGTGCTACAATCAGAAAAACATTTTTTATTGCTTGTAACATTTAAATTATTTGCATACCGTGTTTGATAGTCGTGAACTTCAGATCGTTTCGAGAAAAGCATTTTAGAGCATTTCCATAAGTTTTTAATTCTAAGTGGGACTACCCTTTAACCGATTACGTTTACTCAATCAGTTATTTGTATGCATTTCAAGGTACCATCTGCTACCTTGCTTCCATGCATTGACTCATAGACATCTTTCTATGGTGTTGATGTTAGTTTGGAAACAATTCAAGTTTTTCATAGGACTTTATGATCTTTAGATCCATATGATTATAACATTGTAAAATCTAAATTGCAAAAAAAAAAACATTTACGGTAGACAATATATCTTTGGATGGACAAAGATAGAAAATATTGTCCAGATATTTCGTACGATTTTGTTTTAGAGTGTTTAATTTTACGTGTTTTATGTATCTTTATTCTACTTTATTCTTTAAAATGTTATTAATCTTCCTTTTCAAATATACTATTTCTACGATAAGAAAGAACAAATAAAAAAGCATGTGTCTCCTGGTGTCAGGCATTACATTACAAAGTAAAAATGCAGTATGTGCATTCATTAAGCATAGCAGATACTTCCATTAAGCATGCAATTTCACTTCAACCCAATCCCATGCTAAAAGGTTGTATGTACCTATGTTTGATACTGTAGATACTGGCTTTAGTAGTGAGAGGGAATTGATCGTCTGCTAATTTGTTCAGAATGTCTCCAAGGGAAAAGGAAGTAGCTTGCAATGCATCTGCAATGCACATACTGCGTTTTGACTTTGTTGGGCAGATATTTTAACACGTATCACTTTTAAGTAAATTCAAAAAGTATCCAAATAAGTTTGTAATCATTGGTCTGTATTTATAAATCAAAGTTAAAAACACTACAATCTCTGTTCAATACATGCAGTGTTTAAAAGTATATGTCGTGTAAAGAGAGGGTAGTCTCTGTTTAAAGATTTTAAACAAAATTACTTGCCTGCAAATTAGCCGAGAGAAAGATAGTTTGCACTGTGAATGTTTTGAGGAAATTAGGAGTGGAAACAGATCTAGGGTAAGCTATTATATTACATAACGGTTGTCCCGCATTAATTCTAAAAGGTTGGTTGGAAATATGGGGATTAGATATCATCTAGTGGAGACGTTTGAGATCGTGTTTAAACATTTCATATATTCAATAATTGATTATTAATCATTCAGATCACATTCATCAAAATCACTGGGTGCAAGCCCTTTACTCATACATGTAAAGTAACTTTCCATTACATCAAACCAACAGCCTCCAACAAATTGTTGCACAGTGGATATGTAGTATTTGAAAAAGTAATTTTTCGAAACTTGGTTAAATGTACCTATTTAGATATCCTTAAGTTTATTAAGGATCTCTAGGGGAATAATGGATAATATATAGTTAAGGTGCTCTAAGGGAATAATGGATAAGATATATAAAGATGTTTACATTCAGTCTGATTGATAAGCGCGATGTGGTGATAGTCCAAATATCTTTCTAGATTAATTCTGCCAATGAATATCCAGGTTTATAAGTAGACTACGTTTAACATTATGCTAAAAGAGGGCAACAGTGTTTTTACACCTTGAATGATTATTCATTATAACTTTGGTTATATAGAATATGATTCAAAACTTCAGAAACCTTCTGTTTATTCAGTGTTACATTTCATTTGCGGAGAGCTACATTTCGAAATAGCTTACCCATGAGGTGCCGCTGCCCAAAACTGAGAGCACAATTAACTATTATTAGAGATATTCTCATTACCATTTTTTTTAATTCTCTACATATGCCGACGAATTTGTTAATTCATCAACACGAAAAGTAAAGAAATTTAGTAGTATTATTCAATTGAAGATAGATAGTCAGATGGTCGCAAAATTTAAATCAAATTAGCAGTGACTTTTGTAGGACTCCCGGTAGGACTCCCATATGCAGGTTAGAGGCTAACGAAAGTTGCTTAGGAAAGCCATAATTGTACATCTTGAAATCAAATCCATGAATGTTTGTTTTGATAGACAACCAAGTTTGTTGTTTTAGGTCTAATCTGAATCACTACCAGAAAGAAGTCTCCCCGACTGGAATAACATTGAAACTTGGCTAAGCTTACACAATCTGATATAGCACAAATATTATCACATGGATTGTGTCTAGAGCACAATGATTAGGCATTCACAATGTCTTTTTCTATACTACTCCTGCTATGTGAAGCCACAACAAGCTTATGTAAAGCCACTTGGGATTTCTTCAAATCAGATAAGTTAAATGAATTTACTGCTCTTACGCCTAGGTTGAAACGATCTCCTAATTCAAATTCAAGAAGCTTAAAAGAGTTACCAAAGCATTCAAACAAAAGATAAGAGATTTAATATACACCACCAAATAACCACGGAAATGTCACAATTAACCCGTGCCGCTAGTTATTTTAACAGTTCGGTGTTGTATCAGGTCCTGTAGTTCATTAAATATACAATTCCACGCCTATCTACGGAAACTTGCTCCAAGGAATATATTCAAGAATTACAAAAGATTTGTATGAAATATTGGCCTGGAAAAAGGATATTTCTTTGTAGGTAACTAGAGTACAGGGGAAGAGGCGTTATTCTATGGTTTTATAGATTAAAAAATCTTGTGCTTGTTTCAAAAATATCAAAGATATAATTGCTATTCCCCTGACATTACACTGTTTTGGCAGAGCTGAATACGTTTAAGCGTCAAAGTCAATGAGTATGTATTTCTACCCCTCGCAACAGGGCGTTCAACCCGTCATCTATTATGACACATGAACAAGGTTAAATAATAATATCCTTATTGGCCAATTTGTCTTATTAATTTTAATCGAATTCTTTACATGCTGATTTTGTATCACTTGAAATTCTTATCAAGGTAAATTTTGTTTTATATTTCATATAAGATTAAAGCGAGGCGTTATAATTATGTTCAACATTCTTGGAATAATATAAATGCAAAATCTATTTTTGAAAAATAATTCCGTTTTTAATTATTTGAATTTCAAATATAGAAGCAACTTGCATTTGTTTTGGTTTCTAAGGAAGTCTTATGTTCAAATATGAAGCATATTTATGCTGCAGTCATTTTGATAGACAATGTGATCTTTCATGGCAATGATCCCGTAAAATCAGATAAGAAACACGTAGTCATGTTTCAATAATCCTCTTTATATGAGAGAGTATTACTTGATAGCGCCTCATATAAAAACACGCATTCCTAGACATGACTGGTGTAAAATTACCACCGACTTATTTGTAGATCCAATTGAGGCCTCGCCAATATCATTTATAATACGGATGCAAACTTCTAAGCATGATTAGATTTACCATGTTGTCATTTTATATATTATGAAATCAACAAATCAAAAAGGAAGTATAAAGAAATCCAAAATTTGTAGTTGTAGTTCAATTTTCACGCTGCAAATAGTGTTTTTAATGATTGTTCACTTTTTTCCCACTGTAATTCCTAATTAGTTGATTGCAAAATAGTCTTTGCAAGTTGAGGAAGGTGCTTGTAAGTTCATTTCGCTTTTTTTTCAAACGTTATTTCGGCTCGCTAGTGAATGCTTCATTAAGGAAACCCTGCAGGGCGTACTACACTAAATAACTAGCACTCGCAATCCGGCATTTCTAAAATCGGCAAAATTGACTGCCCTTCTAAAGTGAGGACTTCAAAACGTATGGAAGGGCAATATGTTTGGTCAATATTTTGTTCTTATTATAAAGTTAGGTTTATTTAAAGTTGCTCTGATGTCTTTTTTGATCTCCAGATTACTTTGGTAAAATTTAAAGGGTTTTCCTTAATTTGCGCTTGATTTTGGTAATACAAAATTCAGCTGTCAGTGATAGGGGGCGTTATTACTTCAGAGTCCGGTATCTTGACATTTTTGCCTTGATGGTGTACTTTTATCATCATTTTGTGTTAGAAGAGATCATTATCATCTGAGAAAAGGCAGTGTTGAAGCAATCAGTTCCTTTATTATTGAGTTTTCGGGTGTTTTTAGGAAGCCATTTTATACAGTTAGTCAATGGAAAGATATTTTGTGGTGTGTCGCCTGTAAAATTAGTTACAAATGCAGAATGCAACATGCAGCGCGAACAACACGTCGGATATGTCATTGTCTGCGCAGACAAAGCCAAGCTAACAGGGGTTACACTTCATTACGTACACCATGCTGCACTTGAGGCATTTGCAAACAATATTTGCTTTCTTGAATCTTAATTTGCAACAGTTTTCCTTAAATTAATTTTAAATTTGCTTTAGCATAGAATCGTATGCTGAATGGAAACCTTTGGGAGATCAGTGTTGAAGAACATGACATAGAACTTGACATGTGCAAAGATAGAGATACGTTAAGGTTGATAACAGGAGAACATTAATGATTTGAATTCCTCGTAAGTTCCGAAAACGTAGAAAAGTTAGAATTTGTTGTGCCTTTTAATACCTTTAGGCTAAATGTTTTTTTAAGGTTATTTTGGTACAATTCAAGTCATAAATGGGAGTTAAGATTATATTTTTAATAACAATTTTTTCAAATTTCATCGAAATGATTCTTAAGTGCATAAATAAAATCGACCACTTAAATTGTCTATTTACTCGTTTAAGATAAAATATTACGAGGTGAATGTCTGAAAT
>JXSR01S075509.1:172461-188413 GCA_000969725.1 Ophiothrix spiculata | reverse complement strand
ATTTAAAAGTCACCTGAAGTGTCTACTGTTAAGACAATGTTTTTTATCATTATCAATTCAAATGTCATATAATTTAGATTTTATCACTTCACTGCATAAGCGGGTCAGCTAGGACCTAGGATAAATTAAATCCGTCGCGTCGTTTTAGAAATAATTAGCATAAATATTCAAAATGTTGGCGCTGCTCAATATTTGTTTCGGCCTTAATCTCGTAACCAAATAACTTTTTGCAATCCTTTTTAAGCAATGTATTTGTTCTTCTATGAGCCAAATTCTCTCAAAAAATTCAATAAAGTAGTTAACCAATTTTTGGTGAATCCTTTTTGTTTTCGAAAACTGAAATTGGTTTCTCATCCGCCATTTTAAAACATAGCAAGCGATTTTAAATTGTTAACGTTTCCTGTGCTGTGTTGTACTGACACAGTCCATTAGTGACCAACATTTTTAACGAAAATTTGCCCGTAAACATGGTTGTTAAGGGTTCATTTGCACTATAACGGGATTTTAAAACATCTCAGAAGTGATATCGCAACATCTGGCTAGATAAGGTTAAAGGTATAGATATAGTGCTATGTGATTTCATTCTCCTTTAAAATAGATGATTATATAAATGATTCAATGATTATTATCAAAGCAATTTGCTTCTCTTTGCATTCCTTCTAACCCCAATTTTTTGCTAACTTAAATGTTTTAACACTTTAATATCAAAATGTCAAGACGGGGCGTTGGCTTGGATTCAAGTTCCTGTCATTCAAATCCGATCAAGTCAGAGGCTTCCGCGTTCCCGCCAAAAAAACTAAACGTCTGCTTACCTTGACCAGTTTCGGGCACGAAGGACGCAATGTTCCGCCCAAATGTTTATCAGACAGAATTCACGGAAGGTATAAATTGATCACTATAATCGAAAAATACCAATATATAATTTATTGCTTTAAGAAAGGCAATTTTCACAAAACATGTTTGTTTTTTTGAGACTGTAAAAATAATTTTAGATGTCACGCTAGCTTTCTCATCTGTCTAAAGTTGAAAGAAAGTCGATGCTGAATAAGAGTAAAAATAGCTTTTAAGAATAAGAAATATCCGTAGGCCTGAGATAATGTAGGCATGGGGAAGCTTTTAGATGAAATGTGGGTCAATACATAGCAAAGGTCACCATGATATGATTCGGGCTTATAGCCCATATATGTCGCATTTGATAGCAGTTATGTTTTACCATAATGTTTTCGATTTTAGAGAGTTGGCACTGAATTTATACTGCAAAAATATCTCTTGTGGTGATTTCCGAGTCGTTGTTATCTAAACAACACATATGTAATAAATGTTGTGTTCGTTCAGTATAAAATAAAAACACTTCATCTTACTTTGATCAACATTTTTGCAAAACATGATTGTAGTTTTTGGAATGATGGGTAAAAATATGATAAAGAGAATTTTTACCATTGGTAAGATTAATTCAGTAGTACTTAATTGCTGTTTGCATACAATTATGAAAGCGCTTCATTTATATTTGCCATTTATCATATATATACTACGTGAATCGAACAAATTGTGCACAGATTACAACTGACATTGACCTTGATACAAGCACCAAATCATAAATTCCTTGTTATTGTAGTAAAGTAAATTTAATATACTTTCAAATGCAGCAAATATGATAGAAATTGGATGAAAAATAGGTAAGATATGACCAATTTGTTTTTCACATAGTATTTGCCACTGCTTTGAGGGAAATATTCTGAGTAAGAGAAAGTTCCTAATTTTCCTTTGCTGTTAGAATACAATTCTAATCGCTTCCTGCCCTTATATTTTAATGGTAGGCCTAAATTTAGTAATCAACATTTTCTCGCCAAACAATAGGCTTTATAAGATTTTCCCGCCAATAGTATGACCTTGATACCCTGAAATCATGTGACACAGGTGTCTAGATAAAAATCAAGATAAAGAAGCCGTCATAACAAGTAACATGCAAAATATGTCAATGTAACACACGATTGCATCAAATATTCCCAAAAATAGACCCTAGGATTTAGATGACGACTTTCATGTGCTTTTGTTGTTCATGTATGGTATTAACGATGTAGGTAACACACGCAAGGTTTATTTGAAAAACACTAATTTTGACCAAAAACCAATCAGTGCTGGATGTGATTTTTTATACTTGAATAATTGAATCTCAAGATCTTTATGCCGAATTGTTCGTCCTTTGATATAAGTCACTTGAAATTCAAATTTGTTTATTTTCCGTCCAAATTATTTCGATTTCATAATTTAAAAATTAGATAATTATGCAAAGAGACACATGTCTCTTTGCATAATTATCTTTGCTGGGCTGACGTTTGCAATGTTGTGCCTTGCTCTTTGAAAGGGGTTCAAATCTCAGCAAGTCGTCAATCTCATTGTCTGAATCGAATGTTTTAGGCAATAGACCACTTTCGTATGTCCAATAATGCATCTTGAAAGTACCGCAAATACGGGCATTTCTGCGCGAACAACCAAATATTTAGTTGTGCGCAGATGACGTTGTGCGCAAAACGTATTGATATGGTCATTTGCGCAAACGTTCCCTGATAAACAGTACTTTCGGCGTGAATAGGAAAATAGTCTATTGCTTATACGTTGAACTGCATCCGACCAAATATATATCATAAATAATTATTGAAACGAATATTACGAAACAAAATGACATGTGTGCCTATTGCATATATTTGAGAAATTTTCATTTTGAGCAATTTGTTTTCACAAGGATTGTGCCGAATAGCATTTTACTAAGAAAACTTGGGATAAAAAAAAAAAAAAAAATTGCAAATGCACTACTTTAATATCATTCCATAAAGGTCACACAAAGTTCTCAATATTTTACCAGGGCAACAGGAATGATTTTGTCCAAATATGGTACATTCTAGGGACGGTGTTTTGGTTTCCTCGGAGACCAAATTATATCTTTCCTTTCTATCGGAGATGATATAATCCCACCATTCACGACAGACAGAGCAACATCAATTACTTCGACTTTGAAAATGAACTAGTGGCTAGGTATATGATAAGATTGAAGATTTAATATTTTGTATTAACTTGGGCTTGACCCAAAATTATGTTAATTATCATTGTGCCACTAAAACAAAGCCCCAGATAATCATAAAATACATTGTGCTAGATTCCAAGAATTCTCACCTTTATTTTAATGTAAACTTAAAATTTTATTTCCTTTAAAACAAACAACTAAATGGTGCTTTGAACCATTTAAATACCAACCTGTATATACCCATAGTATGGGTATATGGGTATGGGTCCCATACCATACAGATTTAAAAAGCACCATATTAAGCAATGTATCAAGACATAAAATTGTTAAACCAAGGTATTAAGACAGATTTGACCGGGTAATGCAACAACCTGATAACTTACAAGTAGCCTGCCATATTCTTAAATCAGATCATGAATGTTGCATTTTAACATAATATATTTTGGAAGTAGCGCTGTCTGTCATTAATAGTTAAGGCGCAGATCAGTTTGGAACCAGATCTATGTAATCACTTAAAGATTAGCCCACGACACTGCGTGCAGCAGATCATACCAGCCACATTGAAGCAGATGTATTGTTGTTGTCCCGTTTTTATCGCAGTAAACCAGTTCTTCGTGACTGTTTGCACGAAGGTACTTGATAAGAAACAAAATGGTGTCTATCTTCAGCTTCCGTGAATAGTTAAAGTAAAGTTTCCAAGTATATTGTAATTTGACTTACTTTGTTGGATATGTGGGGTGTGTGTGTTCGAGTATTGGACAGATGTCCAGTTGTGTAGATTCTAATTATAATCTCGTAAACCCTCATAGCCACTACGGCTATTTTAATAGTTTTCTTCCATTTTTATCAAATAAACACTCTTAACATGCACGTTAAACAATGTTAAGAGTGTTTAGTCACTAAAATCATAATGCACGTATTTTATTGAAAAGATCTTTTTCTCCTATTACATGATGCTTTCAGGACACACATTAATTATATTAATTTTCATTTAGCAAACATTTTGATTGTATTTTCATATATAGGTCACTTTGAAGCATAATGCTATACATGCATGAAAAATGCACTATTCATGCTATTAGACATACTTCTGTCCTCACTAAAATAAATCTTGAGTTTATATTCGAGTAACTGTTTAATCGATTCCTACCACAATCATTATCTTTGCGGGTTTTTTTTTTCACTATTGATTTTCATGAATATTTCATTGTAATTCCGTTGTGAAGGTTGCTATTAAAGCAATACTATAACATTGTGGTCAAAAAAGCGTTTTTCAAGTGTTTTTTGTTCAAAAATTGTTTTGCAACCGAAAAATGGATAAAAAGCTAAGCGAAAGAGTAAACATATTTAACCCAAATCATTCTGAGGGTATTAATATCTACCCAAAACAATTCTAATAAGCTAAAAAAATTAACAGCGGCGCTTCATTTTTAACACTTTTAAATTATTTCTTGTACTGCCTTCAGTTGGCCATTGGACTCCCTGACGGTTTTATTTTCATCCTTCTCCTCCTCCTTCTCCTCCTCCGTCTCCTTCATCTTCTTATCTGACAGTAAGAAAGGGCAGACAATCTTGAAAGTTTATTAGACTTAAAGAACTTTTCAAAAAGATTTTTTATTATAATCCTTGACGATGCGCAGCTAAACATCTTTTTTCTTAAACTGTATTATCATTAATTATACTTGTTTTTTCTTGATAACAAAAACCAAATAAAATGCATAAAGGTGATCAAAAATTAATAGTCTCACGTGTAAAAATGGCTCCTACGCCAATGTGGATGTCGCAAACATAACTTTTGATTTTTGTGTAGCCTATTGCGCTTGAGACCTGAAAATAAAGCGTTTGTACCCAATGGCTCATTCCATGGAAAATGAAACTTTTTTAAACTTCAATCAAAAAATCAGGGTTTCTTTTATTCTACCAGATAACCACGTTTTTCAGTCATACATTTGTTACATTGTACGTGAGAAGTATTTCTTAATCAGAAAAATGTCACAAACGTTACCAAAAAATTACACCAAAATGTCAAAAACGTTACCAATCAATGCATTAAAATCCTGACGATAGAATTTCTTAACACTTTTATGAAATATTTGTTTATATGTTACCCATCATCTGTGTAAAGCGCAATAAAAATTCGCTAAAACGGTAGATAATTTATACTTTGAAGTCATTTTGGGCAATAAAATGTCCGTGCGATGTCACAAACGTTACCGAACGTTACATAAACTTTATTCAGGATTTTTGCAATCAATTTAATTCTAAACATTAACATGTTTTGATCCCTCTACTAGTGAGCACCACTATCAACAACAAACTCGTGGGTATAATGTTTATGCAGGTTTTGTGGCCATTTAAAAGTGAAATGTGACCTGCTCTGTCGAAACCTGGACAAAGTCAGACAAATCCATTTTGAAATTTTACTAAATTTGAAATGGTGAAAATATAAGCTTTCCAATGTTATATGATGCTCTAGGATTGCTCAATGTTTTGACTGTCAAAAAGTGACATTTAGGTTGAAAATTCCTTTGTTTTGTATTGATTTGTAACAAGTTTATTGGGCTACCGAGTGAGTCAAAAAAACTGCAATAGTTAAATAAAAGCCATATTTTAAGAACAAGCTATGCCATTAACATGAAATGTATATATCTAAATAGATCACAGATTTACCTTTAAAATGGTGAAAGAATGGGGATAATTGATAAAGGCGTCATGGAGATACACTTATTTGAATAGGAAGGCATAAAAACAGTTCTGTCCAACTGTCGTGCATATGTTTTATTCATTATGTAGGACACAATTATGACATATTCTTTTCTCTTTGGTTTGGGTACGTTGAAAAGGGCCGTTTGAGCTTGGTGGCCCTGAATATTCAATATTCCGTTGAACGTGGACTGGGACACATGTGGCAGAGGTTTTCTTTGCGAGCTCACTTCGGGATCCCTTGCCTGACGAACTCATCAACGTTTCTCCTGCTTCTTGCCGTTCGCAGTCTTCAAAATCTCTCTTTATTTAGTTTATGGACTGTTCTTGTTCTTTTGAATTTCGCCTGAATTCATAGATGGTGGATGCACATGGTACACCCAATTGTGAGAATGCACCCCGAATCTCCGTTTCACTTCTGCATGAGATTTGGTGGAAAAATAAACCCAGCAATAAGAGCACGCTGCTCGTTTGTGAACTGATCTTGAGGCATTTTAAACAGTGATTGATTGATAAGCTCTCCCTTCTAAGACAGTACCCCAAACATGTCATTTTGCACTTGGAAAGACCGTTTAAATTATCTTTTATTTGTAAATTAATAGATTAAGAGGAGATTTTCACTGGAGCAATTAAAAGTAATCAGTTGGTGTTATTATTCAAGAGGTGCATGGACGAAATTCAATTCAATATTGGTACTTGTCGTTTGACAATGTATACTCATTTGGACAGTGCTGTTTTCATACCATAATATTCAAATAAGGATATCTTCGCAATGCCTTTTGCACCATTCTTTCACCCTTTGAAAGCTTTATTCATGATCTATTTAGAAATTAATATTAGTTGTTCGAAATTACTATTGTTCTTACAATATGGCTTCCATCTAATTATTGCAGTTTTTTTGACTCGCGTGGTATATTTCCTTAAGTGTTCTGGCGACTTTGTCCGTGTTTTGTGGGAGCAAGTCACAAATGTTTAATTTTGTCAGTCACAAACGTTACTTTCGAATCACGCCAATATTAAAATTATGTTAGTTACGTCCATACAGGCGTATTGCATCATTGTGCATTATTTGGTGCAGTTTTAATATAATCCCGCATTTTCATGATAGTAATTATGCATTGTCACTGTTAATTACAATAATTATCATTATAATGGGCTATCAAGTACAAATTCATTTGATTTATTAGTGATATGATTAATAATCATGTATCATCGCCCATTTATGCCTTCAGATAACTTTTAGTCTACTGGGTAATAACTTGGAGGAAACCTTGGTCGGTATTAACCGCATACCTTGCATGAGTCTAGGGTACACATACTAATGTGGGTAGTTTCTAAAAATGGCTCTTTACTAAGATCCGATTGACTATCCCACGTGGTCAGATGATAAGCTTTCTAAATTTAACTTCAAAATGTCTTTACTTTTTGTATCATTTCAGCACATACTATCGCCATGATCAGATCGCACTGGAACACTACCAGGCTGTCAACCATGTGGACTTTACTTTGGATAATAATGCTTGCTGTTAACCCCATCAATACTGCCAGAGTTCCTTCATGTAACAATATAGCATGCGAAGATGATGAACCTGGTACTGCGAGATGCAACCAAAGAAGACTGAAATGTATTCCGACAAACCATGTTGATGCCAAGTTTTTAGATTTGCATGGGAACAGCTTGACCAATCTGATAGAAGGAAGCTTCCGCCAGTATATACATCTACAAAAACTGGACCTGAGCATGAATCAGATCATGTCCATTGTGCCTGGTGCTTTTACAGGATTAGTCAATCTAACAAATTTGATATTGAAATTTAACAAATTGTTTACCTTGAATAGAGGGACATTCAACGGTGCTAGCCATCTGAAAGCCTTGGATCTTTCAAGGAACAATATAACTAAGATCGAACCTGGATCATTTGATGGACTTCTAAATCTAAGAACACTTCTTCTTCATGAAAACCATCTACATAGAGTTGACGATGGCACATTATTTGGCCTACAAAATCTGAATTACTTAGGACTACAGAATAACAATATTGCTGAAGTCGGACCTAGATCTTTCCACGGATTGGTAAAACTTCAAACATTGCAACTGAATGGAAACAAGTTGCAAACGTTGCCGAATTTGAAGATTCAGCTGCGTTCATTGAGGACCTTGTGGATAGCGGATAATCCTTTCCATTGCGATTGCCGCATAGAGTTCCTCCGCCGATGGTTCAATCCACAGCAAGCTGGGATCTCAATTAATATTAGACATCCAATCATTTGTGCAGCACCTAGTGTTTTGGCGGGAAAAGACATGAAGCTGTTCAAATTCCCCATGCAGTGTGTTGGCCCTAATATAATCAAGGTACGTTTTCTAAATGAGCACAGTGAATAAACCATTGACTAGTTAGTTACATGTTCGTACTTACTAAATATAGCATGAGTTTTTCTAAACGTCAGTTAGAGATCCTCTTCAAATTGCCCCTTTGATATTAAAGGGACCCTTTAAGCTCCCTTTAAACCCATTTCCTTAGGATTTTAATGTAATCTTTTATGTTTATGCTTGGAAATTATGTAACCCCTTCTTGGAGTCTTCCTGATATTCCTGTAGAATTTATATCCCAAGAGGATTCCAATTTTCTGTTTAATAATCAAAAAGAAGAGGGAACCTAGATTTTAAAGGGGCAATTTGGAGAGGATTCCTTAACTGTATCTTACTTCCAAAGCCGTAGATCACTTTGTGACGATATGGGATGTTGTAGGCCTACTGTCTGATTTCATATAACTCACAACATCCCATAGCTCCATTCCTCTCTAAGTCCAACTTTTGCTTATTCCACAAATTTTTACCCTTGTCAGCACTTTGCTAGCACACCAAAAGCACATGGTCTACCAAATGTCCAGTGGTTGCCAAATATGGGCATGGTGTCAGGCTAGCCAGCCAATCACAGTGGCGGGTGAAACATGAGCTGGGGTTAGCCTGACCTTCACTGACCAATGTGTTTGGGGATTCCAGCACTGGTCGTCATGGGGGAAGCAAGTGTTACTTGATTACTTGATTCCCCACCTAAGAGTTTTATCTCACCAAATTTGTGATGAAACTATACTATTTAACAAATACATCTTCATAATGATACCAATTTTGTGTCACCATATTCTGCATGGAACATTCAGAGTAGAGTTAGCGTGAATAAATATAGATGTTTCCTGCAGGAACACAAAAAACTATCATTCGTCTAAAGGTGTCTTAACTGCTTTAGCCACTCCACCTTAACACACTTGTTTCATTCCATGAATTAAATCTAGAGGATATGTAGCAATCCCCTCATAAAGAAACAAAACTTACATCTTGATTTTATCAACGTTGCTGATACATAAAATGCTTAAATATTTCGTTAAAAATTAAAAATCAAATTGATTTTGACTCGTTACAAATACATTTACTTCAAGATTCCTATGTAAATAATTTTATTTCTATTGACACTTTAATGTTGACCTTGATATAATAATCGCAATGGTATAAAACAAAAATACCCACACACATTGAAAACATATTAATAGAAACAGTTTCACTTAAAACCTTTGACTATTTCCTTTGACCAAACCACTTGTAAACCAGGCATTTATAAAATCTTAACTTTAAGTTCAAGAAGAAACTCAATTTGCAAGAGAGTCGACGCAACCTTTTGTAACCTTTAATGTGATAATTGAGTATTCCTTAAATCAAATCATTATGTACTGTTCACAGAATACAATCTCATTTGGCTTTTATTTATGTTTAATCGGTACAAAAATACAATAACCTATAATCATAATGTACAATACATTGATTTTTATATACACATCCTAATCATTCAACCAGTGTTTAAAATACCCGAAAATGCCTATATTGTACAGATACCTAGTTGGTATGCAACATATATACATACAATTTGTTTATTTGTTCCTTATCATTACAGAACCCAAAGACTGTCATGGCACTCACCGGACGCAGTCTCGTTGTACCATGCAATGCTACAGGTGTACCTCAACCTACTGTCATGTGGACGGAGCCTCAAGGAAATAAAGTCACCACATCATCTAAGCAGCGCGTCACCGTTACACCAGATGGATCACTGCGCATACTCCAAGCGCGCATCGGTGATTCTGGAAATTATACATGCCATGCGCAGAACGCAGGTGGTGAGGATACATCAAGTGTGACAGTACAGATATTTGATGAGGGCCATGGAACGCAAGAAAGCTGGAATTCTATTACATCCTATGATGGATACGATCCAGAACATCATCTCCCTGAATTATCATATCCAGAATCATTTACCACCCCTAATTCAGGGTGTAATAACCCAAGTGCCACGCCCATTTGTGATGCAACAATTGGTGTTATCACTACCGCTTTTGTTACTTTCATAACAACTCTTGCTACATGTTTAGCGTTCTTTTACATTTGGTATAAGAGACAAAATACAGCAAAAGACACATCGGGTTATAAAGAACATTTTGATGATGTCGACATGTCATGCGATGAAACAGCGACGAGACAAGCGCCCCCATGCAGAAGAAAAAGTAAAATTGTTAGTGTTATCAACGCAATTACAATGCCAGCCTATATGTATGCAAAACCAACAAGGCCCAAAAAGAAGGCTGATAGATCATTCCGTATGGGGGCTGTCGATGACCCTGAAACCAACCCGAGAGCAGTGATACTACAAAGTGTGTCGTCTTGTCATAGTGTCATCTCTGACGAAGACTTTGATAAGAAGCCAATTGAGACTAGCACTGTAGATGAGAGCCTTGACACTGATACCTCTTATGAAGAGGGAGATTTGGACCAAACGGTTGACTCCAATACTCTATATGAAAATGCTCAAATCTTAACTACAGATCCAAACTACTCAGCTTTAGATCCAATGACAAGAAGTATAATGAACGACACTTATGAAGACACCGATGTGTTAAAAGCACAACTTCTATAAATCCAAAGAAAGCTTATTACATCATATCGTTGAAAGCAGCGAGTGTGATGAAATGAACACATCATCTCGTTTAAAGCAGCGAGTGTGATGAAATGAACCATTGACTTTGATACCAAATTTGTGCTATTTTACTAATTTGCAACTAGCAGAAATACAAGGAATGCTACTTATACGGGGATTGACTGTCCCAGAGCATGACAAAGAGATAGACTATAACAATTTCTAATTTTGCTAGATGCTTAAAATGGATATTTTCAGCAACACGTGCTATTCAAAGGTTTTGAAATTCGCGCCTAGCTGAAACGTTATTTGAATTGGAACATTTGCTCGCAGATTGAATGGATCTGAAAGCTGTCCAATTTCTCGCTGTTTGTATCCATATTGACACAGTACTTATATTTACTCGGACATTCCTATAGAGTTTATCCTTATGTACAAAATCTCAAAATTGAGAGCAAAAATATATTGCAATGTATGTTGCGTCTGGCATTCCTGAGTTGTAACAAGACACTAAAGCGTTTCGATAAGAAACACCAAAACCTATTTAATTTCAACAATTAATGTTCTTAAAACAGTTGTCCAAACGTATACCGTCTGTCTAAAAACTAAAATCAATGCAGTTTATTTTGGTCACAAATAGTTATCGTGAAGGATCTTACAAAGCATTTTTTTTAATTATACGTACAGTTGTATTGTGGAAATTCAATTTCAAATTGAACATCATTTTGATGTTTCGTTTCATACCTAATGCATTTGCCACCGCCAATTCCAGTACCATACAGCAGTAACTCTTTTTGGAAAGCTTCTGCATCAATCTTTGAGATTGCAAAGCTCCAAAAAATGAACTAAGTTAAGAAATCGTCCATTGGAATTTGTATGCCAATTAAAAGTCATGATTATATCTCTCAAAAATACGTTAAACTATTTGTGACCGTCCAAATGCAGCAAACTTCATTTTGCGCAACTGTAATTCGAGTGAAGTTCATAGCTGTTCATTAAGGTGTAATTTTAATCCTTATAGCATGGTCTTTAAAAGTATTTAAAAAGGGGAAATGACAACAGCGCTGCAGTTACGGCTGGTTTGGGATGGACAGTTACATTTGTTAAAGAAACGTTCGTGTATAGGGAATTGTTTCTTTTACAAACATGATAAGCTCATTCAAGACGTTTGTGTACTTAGCAGTGTGTATATCATTTATATAAAACTGCTGCAAGGCAGTGTGGATTTGTAAATAATTATTAAGAGTTTGGAAGGTTGGCTCTAGATTAACTTTTTATTTTGCTAAAACACTAAACAAGGATGAAATACATTTTGCGTTAAATATACAAAAATGGTAGTAATGAATAAAAATTCAACCATATCTAGTTAATAAACATAATGATCATGATGATTGAAGAAATATACACCCCTGTATAGTAATTAAATGCACAAGTCCAGAAGTTATTGTAAACTTTCCATCCTTTTGATCTTTTACATTACTCCAAATTATATTTCACACAAAAAATTATAAAAATGATACTAAAATGTACTTGAAGCTTAAGTTGAAAAACTTGATCTGATTGAATTTGTTACATGTAATACGTGGTTATAGTAGTTTTTTTATTATAAAGTTACACTTTAAACATTGGTGTTTGTTAACAAAAGAAATATTAAAACTTATTGTTCTTGTAAAATGAATGTGTGTGGATTTCTTCTTTACTCTTATTCATTAATTTGTTTTGTTTGCATATTCATGATGGCTGACCCCGAAAGGGGGGGAACTTTGCAGATGATATCTATTTTGATTTTATCATTTTATCTGTTACAGCATTTTTTAAGCTTTAAAATGACACCTTATTTGTTGAAATTGATCCAGGCGATAAATTCTTACAACAGAAAATCTGCTGGAAATTCTAATTATTTTATTTACTTTTTGCTGCCTATTTTCACCAGTTTCTTGAAAAGTGTTTTATCGCAAAGTGGTCCTTTTCGGGGTGAGTCATCACATTTAGTATCCCTAACATATGGTTTTTCCTAAAAGAGGCTGATTTCAACTGATTATGGTAAGTGTAGGCATAAATATTTACAAAAAAAGGTAAGGAAGGGTAGGAGCTGGGGAACCTTATTTTTCGGGGGGTCATTAAAAATAGGGGGTCATTTGCCCTAAGTTATGCATAAAGTATGTCGTATTTGACATCAAATTAAGGGAAATGTAATTTAAAACACTGAGTGATTTTTTTATTTTGTTACTATATCACCTTGCAGAAAATACCTAATTAGAGACATTATGACCTAAAATCGTGATTTAAGTAGGTCAAAATGCAAAATTATTTGTATCTCTAAATTAGAGTTCATTTAGAAAAGAAAATGACAAAGAAGCTGATTTTAACTGATTTTTTAAGTTTTAGGTGTCAATATTTACACCCCCCCCCCCAAGTATGGAAGGGTTGGGGTTGGGGAACTCAATTTTAGGGGGTCATTAAAATAAGGGGTCATTGACCCTAAGCTACGCATAAAGTTTGTCGTGTTTGATATTTAATTAGGGAAATGTAATTTAGAACACTGGGTGAGTTGTTTATTTTGCTACTTTATCACCGTGCAAAATGTTACATCTGATTAAAGACATTATGACCTAAAATGTTGATGTTTCGTTGAAAATGGGTAATTACAAAATGAGAGTTGGGGAACCTTATATTTAAGGGTTAAGGGCGGGGTTCATTAAATATATAGGCTATTAACATGACTAACTCTAAATTATCCTTGAAGTGCGTCATATTTGATATCAAATTAAACGAAAATATAATACAAACGATGATGATCAATTTACCTTATAACCTTGCACAAATGCTATACCTGATTGAAGACGCAATGCCCTGAAAATTGTGATTTTACGTGCAAAATAGGTAACAATTCAAAATGTGGCAATAAATAGTTCTAAATATCAAATCTTTACTGGGTTGTTTGCTTAAAACAGAGGCTATTGGTATTACAGAATCGTCCTGTAAGTCTTCACTTCATAGCATGTATGTACATTGTGTATATTTTAAAATTGCGATTTTAACCCTTTACACACAACGTTTGGTGATTATTCAAAATGGGTCCCAATATTTAGTATGAGTTTTACGGCTTTCTCTTATTCGTTATATATAGTTTAAATGATGAATTAAGCCTTGTCTACCAGGGTTGCATCCCCTTGTAGAGTAGACCTCCCAAAGTTGGTAAAGGGGGTTAAAGACACCACCACTTTGAAATAAACACACTGTACCTGCATGTTATGAAGTGGAAACTTACAGAAATACCATTTTCCTTCTTTAAGCAAACAACCTCGGTGAAAAAATAATATTTAAATAACTCATAATTGCAACATTCTCAGTTTTCACCTATTTTTTACGAATACATTATGTGTTCAATCAGGTAAAACATTTTGTAAGGTGGTAGAGTAACAAATTGAACATCCCTATCATTGTTTTTATTATATTTCTATTAATTTGAACCGGAAAATTTCATCGGAAAAACCTCAATTCACAAGAATTATATATCTATGCCAATAGATTTATTAGAAAATCTGAAAATTTTCCTTGAAGTCC
The DNA here is from genome assembly GCA_000969725.1 of Ophiothrix spiculata. Lineage (NCBI taxonomy): Eukaryota > Metazoa > Echinodermata > Ophiuroidea > Amphilepidida > Ophiotrichidae > Ophiothrix > Ophiothrix spiculata. Next base: position 174,157 of record JXSR01S075509.1, on the reverse strand, counting down.
TGTCAAAATCTTTCGTAAGTGACGTGTAAAACGAAATTGATGTAGGGGTTGTATTTTCAAGATCCTATAATGTCTTCTTTGTGTTTGTTTACATCCTTTTTGTAATGCCATGTTGATTTTCATAGAATGTCATATTATGCATCATTTTTATCACTGGCAGAAAAAAATTACATTCTATTTGAAAAACTCGAAAATTTTCATACCCATTTTCCCAATTTGTACTTACTTTCTTCTTTTTCAGATAATAAAGATTCATAGTCAGCCATATCAGCAGGTCACGTTAATAAAAAAAATTCTCGCGACCAAATTTTTTTCTCGTTTAGCGAGAGCGGGAAAATAGATTTCGCCTAATGAGGTCGATTACAGCGTTGCTGTCATCAGACTGTGTTGTGTAGTATAGACCTTTTCAAACCTATCTTTTCCGAAGATACACGAAAGCTTTCCGATCGTTTCCGGAAATAAACAGTACCTCAGTGCCTCATCTTTTGACAAAGTTTGACACCTCTACAGTATGTTTCCAGCAACGACGAACCTTGCCGTTTTTATCATGCACTTTTGCGGTACCATCCTTTTTTGTTTTCATTGTCGTCTGCCGACTGAAACTGCTGTGGCACATGACCATGTTTTGGACAACGATCGTCATTGAAAGTTGGATTAAATTTACAACAGATCACGCATGCTTTATGACAAACTGCGTAGATCGTTTTTTAAGTGAAATGTAATAAGCAGTGACCACTAGTACATGATTAAACTGTTGTGACTTTTAGAGTACACACCGCTAATTAGAATTCCTATTCTTTTATATGCAAAAATAGCATGATGTTTGGCCCAAAATTTCACATTCAGGGAGTGAAAATGCATTAAAACCTTTAATATTCTAAAATAGAATGAAATTTTCTATCAATTTAGATGCATTCCATTATGGGTTAAGGGGTGAAAGCACATCACTCAATGTTGAGTTTTTGAAAATTTATTTTAAACACCCACTCGCATGTTGCGTCTTTTTTACTTTTTTGAATTTCGGCCAATTTTTTGATTTTCATTCCAAATAAGGTCAAAAAATGACCAAAAATGGAAAAAATGAATTTTGACCTTATTTGGCATGAAAATCAAAAAATTGGCAAAAATCCAAAAAAGTAAAAAAGACGCAACATGCGAGTGGGTGTTTAAAATTAAAATTCCCATTCCTAGGTATTTTTTTCAAAAAAATGTTATTTTTAGCTTGGTTGGAAACCCAAATGGCCAAAAAATGTGTTTTTCGTGATTTTTTCAAAAAATGTGATTTTTGGTCAAAAATCAACATCACCATCATGTTCCTTGTGAAAATTCCTTTCTAGAAATGTATACTTTTATTAAGTTTAAGCACTTTGTTCAAAAGTTATGGTACAAAATAAATTTGCAAAAACTCAACATTGAGTGATGTGCTTTCACCCCTTAAGCTGCTCATTTTTTTTGCAAGACTATCGCAAAGATTTACCATGTTACGGACGGCCGGTACTTCTAGATCATTTTGCGATCCTAAGTCATGGGCAAATAACCAAATATCTATAACCGGGGAGCACGGGGCAAAAAAGGGCTATCTCTGCTATTTTTATCTCTTGGTGATTTTCAGATACATATTAGTATTCCTCACCTCCCCTAAGCTGGACCCCCATAAAAAAGTACACACAGCTCATTTTACAGGGGGTCAAACTTT
>JXSR01S075509.1:114885-134002 GCA_000969725.1 Ophiothrix spiculata | reverse complement strand
TTGAGAAAGTGCCTTTGAGTATAGTCTTGGGTTCAGGGACAAAAATAGTATATAAAATCACCTCTAGGACCAAAACTATAGGACCGAACTTGGTACAAATATGCCCCACGATTTAAAGAAGTGCTTTTGGGCACTCTTAGGCACAGTGGTCAAAATGTATACCTCTATAACCAAAACTGCAGAAGTCATTGGGACCAAAGTTGGTCCATAGATGCGTAATGACTTGAGAAGATATCTTTTTGTAGTCTTGGTCTAGGTGTCTAAAGCACATACAATGACGTTTACAATGATTCAAAGCACGGTTAACATTTGTATCGACTATTGCATAGCAATGAAGACTAGGCTAAAAGTCTTAATTTGACCAGAATTTCCTTTATTTCCCGCCCTTTTCAAATCCGTCACAAATGAATGCAAAATCAACATGAATTTGGCGCCAGCATAGACTTCCCGCCAATGTCGACGATCATCACAGCAGAACGAAATTACATGGGCATTACCCAATGATAGCATTGACTAACCAGGTTTAATAATACAACTAGGGATAGCATTGACTAACCAGGTTTAATAATACAACTAGGGATAGCCCTCTGAGAATAATCCCCGGACAAGAGAAGTTAACTTGGTTAAGGTTGATATGGAACGACCCTCCCCTCAAGTATTTTAACTACGGTCTGTGCTTAGGGCATCGCTATGTCAATATTTTGAAGCTTTTTGACCAGGGACGTTGTGTGTTTTGTTTTGTTTGATCTGTCTCTTGAGATATTTACCTGGTAATCAGGTAGTAGTTTTTTTTCTTAATATGTCTAAGACGGCATATTTTCCAACGTAAATATATATGAAAGCTATGGGCCTTTTAAGATGAAATCTTCATTCAATTATTGCGGCATTTTGCGACGTCAGCGCAGGAACATATCAACAACAGAATAATTAATTGCAAATATAAATGGCCATGACCATAACGACCTATATTTTGCTTTTACACGGGTCAAGTTTGGTGGAGAAAGGTGTGATTTAACCCTGGAAACTGCTAATATGAACAGGTAGGTTAGACACCTTTTTAACCCTAAAAGAGCCGGGAAAACGTAACTTAAATGACGTCAAAATGACGTCATAAGTGACGTCATGTCAAAAATCATGGTTTTTCGCTATTTTGTCAAGCAAAAGTTGCATGTTTTAGCAATGATGTGTGTCAGACTATGCTTACACGTTGTGTCCTTGCTCCAAATAAATCAAATAAATAAGATAAAACATGGTGGAAGGGTATCCTGAAAACAAAAAACACGATTTGTAAAGGCTTATTGTGCTACCTTTGTGCTTAATATTGGAACACCAATTTATAGGTATGCAACAGCAGTGATTTAGAGCCTAATACAGAGAATCAGTGGAGCTAAATCACTCACTTCAAATTAGTTTTGTTCTTTATGATGCCTATAACCTCAGTTGAACTTAAAACGTATATTGAACTTCAAAGTTTATAAATTAATTTCCAAATTACATAAGAGGTAAAACAAGTTTGTAGGTTAACAAAGATTACACAATTGGGTCACATTAATGAATTCTATTCATTGGAGGAAAAACAATGTCATGGTTATTTCGTAAAAGGTCGCGCGTAAGGAAATTACGTCACAGTTTCGCTATGTTATTCAACTTCAACTAGAATGACTTGTGGAAATAAAAGTGAAAATACTTTGAAGGATTTAAGGTTGAATGCAGATGGTTATATCTGCAAGGTTTCCTGTTGCACGCCGATAAGAACTGTACATATAACATTGGAATGGAAATGTTCCTTCACGCATAGACTGAATCTACTTGGCCCTCATTTTTTTATGTGAGATTTATCCTATAGATCTCATTCATTGGCACTAAGGTCATTAACCAAACTTTGCTCATATTTCTTTGTTCATCTTTACAAGTAAACAAATTTACCATTATTTAAGTGTTACTATTTTCTTCTTCATCACCTTTTTCTTCTTTTTCTTCATCTTCTTCTTCTATTTCTTTTTTTTTTCTTCTTCTTCTTCTTCTTCTTTCTCCTTATTCTTTGTCCTTCCTCCTGCTTTTTCATCTTCTTTATGCTTCTTCATGTTGCTCTTATCTTCTTCACCATCATCATCTTCACAGGCTTGCATCTTCATCATGATCATTTTCTTCGTCTTCTTCTTCTTTTCTTCTTCGTTTTCTTCGTCATCTTCTTTATCGTCTTCATTATCTTCTTCTTGTTATTCTCCTTCTTTGTTTTAATCGGACGGTAGAGAATAGTGTTGGTACAGACAGAGCTCGGGCGGTGTCCGTGAGCAATAGAAACGCTGAAAACTTGCAACAAGGATTTGAGTTCAAAACAACCGGCCGCCGACCATCAATGGCAGCACTATGAAGGGTCACCGACCGATGTCATGTGGTCGTCGCTGTCCCCTGAATTTCAACCGTTGTGATGCCGTAAACACATCGTAAAGCTTGTAGCATTCAAACTAACTTGGTCAAAGCACATCTCAAACATTGCTTCACGAGCTGGACAAAGGCTCGGAGCCTTGAGAAGAGTGGCCAAAAAACTTGACCAAAGAAGCAAAGCAACCATCTGTAAGGCGCATGTTCGAAGTGGAATATGCATCACTTTCCTGGATGAGCACCAGCCCAACAACACTCAAGATTGCTAGATGCATTCAGAGAAAGACACTTCGAGTTATTGGTGTGGATGAGGATGATGCCAGACTAGAACTTAACATCTATTCGCTCCACGAAAGACGTCAGGTGGCAGCAGCTACCGTCCTATACAAAATGCACACCAGTCTATGCCCAACAGACCTTCGTGCTCTGCTTCCTCAGCAAATCGTGACTAAAAAATTTTATATGAAACATTCCGTTAGCAGGTCCATTATTCTGTCTTACTCCAAACATTGATGCAATCGCTACGGAAGTAGTTTGCAGAAGCACCCGGTGATTTGCCTAGCTGAGTATCTGAAGAGATGGTTAAGTTGAAAGAGGGAAGAGACACGGCTAAAAGAGGTTCTTGGTCGATCGAATACACCATTCTAGGGCAAAAACTTTACACCAGTCTAAATAAGTCGTACAAAGCAGATCAATAGGCCAAACTTGACGAACAGATGGAAGACCTGAAGGTTGCTGATGAGAATGAGAAAATACAATACAACATTGAAAATCATTCTCAGGGAAGGATAGAAAACCCAATCATAAGATAAAGAAAAGGGATGGGTCGTAATTGAAGGGAATGAAAAACAACCCGGCAGTTGGTTTTCGGCAAATTTGTAACTTCTGGATGAATATGAATATATATCACAAGATTTTATTGGGTTAAAAAATCAAATAGAGCGCGAAAAAGGCAAATTTCATTAGCCATGTTTAATGTTCCATTTATCTAGCGAGACTAATCCCATTGGGAGCCGTTTGAAATTAATGAGGTATACGGCAGATGCTTTGATAAAATCCTCCCGGAAGATGTTATGTGCCACAAGTTTTAACAAATTACAACGTCTGTAATGTAACGTTAGTGAGATAAATGTTTCTTTGCTCTAAATTCTAAAAAACATATTTGCTACAATCAGAGGTTGGAAAAATGATTCTGTGTGAAATTTGTCATATTCTCACAAATTATTAGTCAGACATTAAAGAAGAAATACATCTGCCACAAAAATGTCCCTTGTGGGTACAAATAACAAATAGAATTAAGGTGTATTGTTTAGGACAAAGCTGGGTATAATTTGTGAATTAGGAGATATCCCAAAGATATGCCGTTTAGATGTAGACACATCGTTTTATTAGTAGCCCTCGTAGCTCAACATGAGCATTCGTGCCCATGCAGACAAAAATAGTTTGTCTATAGAACTATAAAATGAAATGATATGTTAGGTTACCCATATTCTAAAGCAAGAAAGACAGATATACACCAATAAGAATAAGCAAATACTACATTTTGAGCCATTTGAATGCTCATGATAATATTAATTACATTCACCTATAAGAGGTATTACAAGCATGAGAACTGCCAGAAATTGAAATTGATTTTGAATTTCTCAAGGTGCACTTACGGTACGACGTGGTTTTTTTTTTCATGATATAAACATTAGAGTGGGCCCATTAATGTTCCTTTCCATCCCCCTTTGAAGCATAATAACTCCCAAAATACCCAACATAGCATCCAAAATATTCAGATATAATTACAAATAAAGTATCACTATATGACTCAATTCGTGTCGCATCCCATTAGACCGTGTCGCACCAACTGTTAAAAGAATTATTTAGAAAACAGAAACTCAAAATATGCAGACACCAGTTCTCCCAATCCCGGCTAACGGGGAAAAAGAGGCTTCCTGACTGTAGTTACTTACGAGATATGTGACCTTCCAGCCCGTATGAGCAGTAAATGCCAGAAACTTCATTTTGCGCTAGAGATGAAAATACATGTCAAGGTCATAATTTGCCGAAATTGATTTTTTGACAGATTCACAATCTTAATGCTTACTACAAAACACCAGCAAAGTTTTATTTCAATAAAATGATAGGAAATGTGAAATAAATTGGCATATTCTTGAGTCAATCAACAGAAAATATAGGGTTTACTAATCTTTGAACGCGTTTATCTCAGTTATACATTTTACTCCCTGACAACCTTTTATGGACCATAACTTGACTTCTGGAAATCGTGTGAAGTTCAATAAGGTGTCATTTTAATCCTTAAAGCATGGTCTTTGCAAATAATTAAAAAGGTGAAAATGACAAGAGCTGGCATTTACTGCTGGTTTGGGCTGGACGGTCACATATATGCTTATTTGAAATATGAGAGGTTGGTGTTATAAATGAACGTAATAATTGCAAGGTAACATAATAGACAGTGAGCTTATAATCAACAATATTAGTATTTTCAAGAAATCAATTATCTATATATCAATAAAAAAAATCAATGAATAGGGACACAAAGAGATTATGCAGAAGGACTGGGTCAATTAGCATAAGGTAGTTGACCGCATTTCACATAAATACGTCAATTATCAACGATTGAACGGAATTTAGTATGGACGTTAATTAAGAAGTTATAGTTGTGCCTAATGCATAATCGTGTACAAACCTGAGTTTACTTGATGCTTGTGTTCAAGGGGCTGAATTGGGATTTTTTATTGTTTATATTCACGTTTGCGGGGTGGTTGTTTTTTTTTGCATTGGTAATTGGGCATTCTAATAACATTTTAAAGCGACCAATTTATATGTAATTTGTTTAGCTTGTTTTTCAAATCATATCACAATATTAATGATTAAATTGCCCATTTATTTGTTGAAGACATAGGATATTTTTGTTAAAGACAACGGAACCTAAGCTACCCACTCGTTGATACACACGGAAACCTATTTTCCATTTGACTGTCAGAATTGTTATCTACTCAGGATTTCCACTAATCAGCTTGATGATAGAGCTAGAATCACAACATACAAACATGAAACATTCTCTACACAACAGGACAGACTCTCTGCTCCATAGAAGGCCAATTTAAGAAAGTTACACTTACACACACCTCGTTCTTTTCAATATTTTGTCATTTGATTTCTTTTTTTTTTTATTATTATTATTATTTTAGAGACAATCTCTTTTTTAAATAACCTACAGACAATGAATGTTTTTCATACATGTCCTAAGGAGTCAATGTTATCGATATTTAAGGCCACTAAAATTTTCTATAATGAATACGATTATTGAGTTCAAATGTTCTGCCCGTACATAACAATGCATTTTGTAATAGTAAAGTATTTTGTTAACCCATTACTTATTCTATTCACTGGAGTCAATAAGTATAGATAATCTCCACTTGAGAAATTGCAATCCGTAACAATTTGTGTTTACATGATAAAAAGCACAACTAAAACCGCCAGACGTTTTTGCTTTAGTTGAAGACAATAGCCTATCCTATACTTTGATTGACAGGCCTCTTTTGTGCGGTTAGATTAATTCGATACTTTTTTTGTCATTTACAATTTGTAAACTATTTGTAAGGGATTTGTAAACTAAATCCTTTGTCCGTTAATGAGATAACTTACGACAAACTTAAACAGGCTAAATGATTCGTTGCAGGTAAATCGATAAAACCATATCAGATTATTTAAAGCAGTTTTGCCGTCGTAGCAGGTCAGAGGAAACCCTTGTTGAAGGGAAAATTTATTGAAAACAAAATGTACATTAAAAATCTTTTGTGAAAGAAATTATTGTATGTATGTTTTTAAAATTAAGAAGACTACTCATAAAAAATATATACACGTCAAGACATAAAATTCCCTCCCCTTCCAAACTCCAATACATGTATTTGGAGATCAGAAGACGTTAAACATGCCGTTTTTGTATTTTGTCTTGTATAAGGGTGCGTCCAAATGAAGCATGCAGAAGACGAACTGAAGTTTGTCAAGCGAATTGAACTCAATGCAACAATCTTCTTTGATAATATTCTCGTCAAGTAGCGAGACTAATCCTTATGGGAGCCGCATGGAATACATGATGTCACAAATGTCTTGATAAAGGTCTCCAACTGATTGGTTCGACTGAAATACACAGCAATGTAAAAACTAAAATAAGTCTTATTCTTAATATGATACTGACAAACAGACAAAAACCATACGAGTTCACAGCCATATATCTCGCTCGCGATGGTTTTGTCGGTTACTCTTATGTAACTTAAAGGTAAAGGGAATCCATCTGCTCAGGAAAATGTGAATTCTAACTATTTTTTAATCATGAAAAGACAAATAGTTTCCACTGCCTTTGCGGAGACTCGAACCATGGATTATGGCAGGGGTTAGACATGCATTACGAAGCGAGGGATCTACCGCTGAGCTATCAAGTCAGCGTTGAGATCGTGAACTAAAATTTAAAACATAAACATTAGAATGCCGTATTTTTTTTTGTTTACATTAAAATTGAAATTTTTGCCTCATTGGAATGCTCAAATTGTAAGTAAATTATGCGAATGCGTATATCAGACAAAATGTAGAAAACTAAAAACAGGCAATTCACAGCTCAAACAGGGCGAACTCAAGAGTCGTAATTCATACCGAATTTTCGGGCAAAACAACGCGGGTTTGTTACATTATTATTCAAAATCAACTCAGCATATTTATAAAATATTGTTTGTAATTCAATAAGAAGTATCAAGCCTACAGTCTGTCAAAATTTGAAACCAGTCGAATTTTTCGAACATCATGAAATTATGAGGTTTCGGCGAAAAAGGGTCAACTTTTTCGAAGTAGGCTTTAGGCGTCATTTTGACCTTGATAATGAACGTGAAATCACTAGTAAAGTTGCATGTATAAACTAGAGACTCTATTTCATATGTACGCCAAAAATTGTGATATTCTGATAGGTGTAAGTATGTAAATACTTGCAGTAAACATGGCATTCCGCCGAGCGAGACGTTAGGGACTGTAGCCTTAAGCATTAAAAATGAAGACGAAGGCAAAAACTTGTTGTCATTTTTTTTTCCTTATAACAACGTGTATTTTTGTGTACAACTGTTTCGACATTCGACTCATCTACTGCTTTCTTACAAGCAAAACCCGTGAACATGTAAAGATGTATGAGGGAGCCGAGCGGTTAGAGCACGGGTCTCTCTCGTAATACAGAGATTGTGGGTTCGAGCCCCGGGCCGGGCGGTTTTCGTCTCCTTGTTTTCTTGGGCAAGAAACTTTACTCTACTTGCTCCGTGGTCGGACAGTCACGTAAAGCCGTTGGTCCTCTGTACGAATAGACTCCTTCATGGGGTATGCATGTTATGCAAGTACTTGTATCATTGATTGATTGATTGATTGATTGATTGATTAATGTCATTCATTTTACGGTTAATTCTGAGAAGAGTAAGAGAGCGATAAGAATATACATTAGTACGTCGAATCAATGTTTATTTTTTCAAGCAACGTCATCATATTGTTCATTTTGTCAATAAAATCTGCAATTTGTTCAAAAGATAATTAGGCTAAACAATATAGACCTTTAAACTTAACATACTAACAACTTTTTTTCTTATGCTAAAAATATGTTATATATTATTTAAAAGCTGCAAAAATTAACAAATCAGATATGTAATAAACTCAGGTTTGAAAACCATGGCTTTCGGCTCATTTTGAACGAGCATGTTTCATTTATTGTCAGAAGTGATCTCAATTAAAAAGAGATTTTACATTCATTAGTAAGTTTGTCCCTTCAAAAATATCACCATAGGCCTAGAACAACCCCTGAATGTACAAGACCATAATAGGCAGTTGAGCAATTTTGTCTTTCTAAACGAGCTCATGTTGCTCCGACAACTCTAACGACCCTTGTAAGATGTAGAGCAAACCTCCTTGTATCTGTCTTACCTGTTGTCACGCTCTATCATGTCAGGAAACCCCAATAACAATAATGGGTCGTGCATGAAATATGTTCTTATCAGGTTATTGGGTGATGATGTACTGGAGGTTGCAACATAATGATCTTTGTCTCCAAACAGGTGGGTACGTAGCTTTTCACGATTACGGAAGAGGGGTTGAAAAAAATCATGTAACGATCCACTTAAAGTTTGCTTTCTTAACTTATCTCGTTATTGGTGAAAGCTCTGGATATCTTTGGCCTGTTCAAATGTTGTAATATATTTTGTTAACCCATTACTTATTCTATTCACTGAGGTCAATAAGTATTGATAATCCCCACGATCCGTAACAAAACACAACTAAAACGGCCAGACATTTTTGTCGGAAAATTTCACTTTTCGCACAGTACAAAATGTGGCAATAATTGCAATGGTGTTATTTACGCGTCAGTTAATGAAATCAGTTGGTATCAAAGCGGATATTTTGTACAGTGCGAAAAATGAAATTTTGAACTTTTTTAAATTGACCTCGAGGGGTTTAAAAGTTCATAACTTCATTCCTTTTCAGTCAATTGTCAGAAATAGGGTGTCAAAAGAAAGCCGAAATTCCAGCGCTTGTACACATACTAGTAATCTTCAAATTACGTTTGCGAGTTCCATATTTGCGTACGAGCCATTTTTTTCGAGGTGAGGCGATACTTTTTTGGGCGTCTGTACTTTTGACTTGAATAAGAAAATTACATAACCCCATAACCCATCGGTGAAAAAGAAGGAACCCCCAAATAATGGTAGCGTGTCAATGGAGGTCTGTTACCAATAGACCACTTTCGTATGTCCCAAAATGCATCTTGAAAGTACCGCAAATACGGGACCTTGTGACGTAATCTTGCTCAGTCTACCATATTAGAAGTTCTGCTGCGCAATGCGCACAACTCAACTGCGCAATTTGCGGTACTTTCAAGATGCATTATGGGACATACGAAAGTGGTCTATTCAATTTATGACAGGACGGTATGGCTTGCATATCTAGGTCATTGCATTTGATGAGAAATCACAACAAACTACCCATTGTTGTGATTTGAAATTGATGTCACTTCGGGTGAATTCAACATGTTCAACGGGTATGACGTGAAGGCAGGAGTCATGGTCTACATACAGAGAGTCAATGTTATTAAAGTTATGTAACAGAGTTTCCATACTGTGTTTTTTACTCCAATGAAATTAGGGTCTGAACTTTTATTGCGCACGGCGTACTCGATTCAACGGGTGGGAGTCACTACTGGTGGGAGTCTGATGAAAACGAATCTGCCTGCATGCATGGCAGTCAGTAGCTTAGCCAGCATGGGGCAAGGAGGCAGACTGCCCCCCCCCCCCTCCCCACCCCTGACAAAAAAATTGAGCGGGAAATTGGGACAGCAAGCGGGAAAAATCGTGAAGAACAAGAAAAATGAGAGAGCAGCTGCTAGACAGGAACCAGGGAAAAGCAGAAAATCGTGTCAAGAGATGTACAGAAAACGCTGAAAACCTGTTTTTTGTTTTGTTTTGTTTTTTTGCTTGTCAGTTTTTAAAATCGACTTGAATTTATTTTGGGTGTACGAAAACGGATTTATTGCCGGGAAAATTGGGAAGAAATGTGCAAACGCCGGGGGCAAAAAGGGAAAAAATCGGGACGAAATGTTTTTGCCCACCTGACCAAAAATTCTGGCTACGCCACTGATGGCAGTTCAATAGCATCATTACTAATTACTGTAATTGCAAATGTCCTATAGATAAGCTTCGTGTCTTCTATCACATGACAGACCGAAAGATGGGCATAGAATGCATGCTGTTTTTGACAAGAATCTGACATGGTGTATGAAGAGTAGATCGCAGTTTTAACTTCATCTACCATATGACACACCAGACAGATGATCACAGCAGAAATGCTGTTTTTTGACTGCAATCCATCTAACGGTTTCTTTAATCTTGAAACCATGTAATGCTTATAACAAAACCGTAATGCTTATAACAAAACCATTATGAGCTTGAACTGTTTACACTCACATATATACATATGTGCCTGTCCATCTCAAATGAGTCGTAAATGCAGAAAACCTCATTTTGCGCTACAGGTGAAAATACATGTTAAGGACGTAATTTACCAAAAAAATTTTTTTGACAGATTCACAATCCTTGAGCTCACTTCAAAACACCAGTAAAGTTTCACTTCAAGTAAATGGTCGGAAATATTAAATAAATCTGGACAATCAGCAGAAAGTATAGGGCTTACTAATCTTTAAACGCGATTATCTCATTTATATATAGCACATTTACACCTGGACATCCTTTGACGGACCATAGCTTGACTTCTTGAAATCCAGTGAAGTTCATTGAGGTGTCATTTTAATCCTTATAACATGGTCTTTGCAAATATTCAAAAAAGTGAAAATGACAAGAGGCTTACGGCTTCTTTGGGATGGAAGGTCACATATAATGATATAATATGATATGATTTCATTTTCATCATTACTCGTGAGGTCTGGCGGAACAGGTCCCGGTGTAATGAAATACAGCGTCCGTGTGACTGAAATGTCCTAGCTACAATTAAATTGTGTAGAACGTACTTGTACATGTGCGATCAATAATTCATCGATTGCGACTTATTCCGTGTAGTTCAATAATATTAGACCCGGACTCCTGGTTATGGGGGACACTCAGTCTCATTACATCAGGTCCAAGTCATGGAGTATTTAGACTCAACACACTGATTTACATTAGTCGACAAACTGGGTGCAATAGTTTCTTCAATGTCTCTGTCAATGGTCCAAAGCGATATATTCTAAATATATATCTAAATATATATCATTAGATAACAAGCAAAATTAATGGAGTGAATTTCGAATTAGACCACACATCCAATAGATTAATATATAAAACCCATACATCGCCATCTCAGCAGCAATAAGGTCAAAGACCGGCTTTGATCAACTATTCAACCCAGATGAAAACCGGTCATCAGATCAGGCATGAAGACGTTGTCAAAAACAGTCGATGACTTTGAGCTGAAAATAGGAAGAAGTCTGCTGAGTTGGAATTCATTTCCTGTACTTGACTGGACATCTCTGACCGGCATCTAAGGTGGATGACTCTACCGATGGGATATATTCACTTTGACTTCCTGTAGCAGAGACATATGTAATAAATGCGGGCCATCGTCGCCAGGAGTTGTCCTTCATCCCAACCCATGAAAGGTCTCTTGGGTGATGCAGACCTGCCGATGACTGCGCCCAGCCCAGTTTGCTGCAAGATGATAGTTTGTTTACAGAGGAAGGGGCTGAAATGTTTTGAAAAGGAAGTAATAGGGGAAAGGTATGCCACCTTAATGAAAATAGATTGAGCATTAATGTAGCCCGTTCCTATCCGAATTCAAAGTCAAATTAACGTGCAAATTGCTGTAATGTGAGAAGCAGGTGGCAAACTAAGTAATACCTGGTTGCTACAATATAGTAGGTAGCATTTTAACAGAAGAAGCCATTTTTATATTCAAGTGTTTTCAACGTTCTATTCTTTTGAAGATTTGAAATATTGACTATGGCTAAAAGAGTTTGTCGACAAATTTACTCTGTAATCGTGCATCAAACAAATATTTGTTCAAATCCTCACTCATGGTACTCTTGTATTTAGGTATTACGCAGCGGCGTAGCTAGGGTGTCTGGCACCCGGGGCAAGAATTGAAACTGGCACCCCCCCCCCCTCCCTTGGTACACCCCCAAAAATGCCAACAACTTTGAAAAACTCCTCTTTTTTCGGCGAAATGGGTAATTTCTGCTATAATTTGTCTAAAAAAAAACGTTCAGCGCGCGAAGCGCGCAAAATTTTTTGCTTTTTTTGGCAGTAATATTTGCTTATTTAAGCTTTAAAAAAATAATGAAATTGTAAGAGCGCGGGAAGTGCGCAAAAAAATAGGCAAAAATTGGCTCATTTCAGAAGTGTTGGTCCAATTATTTTTTATGTAGTGACGATTTGGCGCCCCCTAGAGGTGGCGCCCGGGGCAAGTTGCCCCCCTTGCTCCCCCCCCCCCCAGTTACGCCGCTGGTATTACGTGAATCCTGAGGGGTCATTAATTTGAACCTCCTTCCTGTAATAGGCCCTAGTCATATATGCATAGACTAAAAGTCGGGTCAAAATAAGAACCAATATTGTCAACAAATGTGGGAAATAACATTTTCTGATTATTATATCGTCCAAATGTGTAGTATGTGAGTTACGTGCATTGCTGACTATTTCATCTCTGTATATAAAACTACCGTATGCCTGTTGAAAGTTTCTAAGAGTTGATTTTTACCTTTGAATTGAATAATGGCAAAACTTAACCTACAACCGGTAATATTAATTTTAACCCCTGTTTTGGCAGCCATTTTGTTTTATGCAAATTAATCACTGTTCCACAAACTAGATTTGTCTATATTTTGGACTAGTTGTTGTATATGTTTGTCTGATTTTACCCTGAAAATATCATTACTTTTGCAATTTGTTTGACCAATGGCCATAATTTTCATTAATTGTCTTAGCCTAAAGGTTGGTGCACAATGTAACAGATAACGATCGCGATCATTTCCTTTCATACAGAATTATTAAATCAATTGAAATGCTAACATTGGCACATGTCGCACCGATGAAGTAAGACATATGCAGCGTTATAATTACTTGATATGATGAGTTACATAATACCAAGATGTATGTTCTCATACCAAGAAGTCATAAATATCATAGATAAATCGAAAATTGGAACTGAAATTGCAACTGCGAGACGTAGCGACCATAACCAATGATCTTCAACAGGAATCCGATTCCTGGTGTTGGTCAACTTGATATATGGACTCAAATACAGAGATTGTGGGTTCGAGCCCTGGGCCGGGCGGTTTTCGTCTCCTTGTTTCCTTGGGCAAGAAACTTTACACTACTTGCTCCGTGTTCGGACAGTCACGTAAAGCCGTGGGTCCCCTGTGCGAATGCTACTTGATGGGGCGATGCATACAGTGTATACCTGGTGAGTCTAATGAAACTTATGTTGGTGAAAATAAACATGCGAAATCTATGAAAACTTGAATTAACCAATATAAAAGGCCAAGTACCAACAAAGCAAAGAACTTAAATCATGTCAGATACTCTGCATGTACCGTAAACTTAACGAATGTTTTAATTTTAATAAGACAATAATAACTGCGCACCATCTTTTTTGAGGTCAAAGTACCAAGGCACAAAATAAACACCGACGATTTTAAACAATGACCGAATTAAAAAATGGTGCATAGTTATTATTGTCATTAATAACAGTCTTTCGACATTTTTAATGCTTTTATGCGTGATTTTTATAAAGAAATGCTTTTTTAAACTTAAAGATCTACTTATCCTATAAGAGAATTTTGATCAATCCAGGCATGACGATAATCGCGTAATATGATACACGCGCGTGTATGTGTTGCATACGCGCGCTTGATTGGCGTTTTATGAGAAAACGCATTAAGGCGCTAATGACATCACATATGCAGGTCATTAAAAGAAGTCATTGTTACCTGATAATGACCGCGCAGTTGTTTGCGTAAAAGTAGAAATAATCTTATTAGATTGGATCGCGCTATTACGCAGGTTATTAATTCTTGATAGTGAGGAACTTACCACAGGCGAGGAATCAAAGAAGTTCTCTGTCACACATCAATGTATAGATCCAAAACAAACGAACAACGTACAACCATTTCAAATACTGAACAATATTCAGTGAACATGTGCCAAACGGACCATCGCCGCATGGATAACGAATAACGAATTGAACGTACACATAACGGACAAACCATATGGATAAAGTATTGAACATACTTATAATGAACACATGACGAACAACAATGTATAAGCAAAAAACAATGGTGGGATTAAGTATGTAAACATGGTTAAGGTTACAGCTCTGGTGGTGTGTGACGGAGGCTTAAGGAATCGTGGGAAATAGTTTTTGGTGAAAAATCGAAAATTTCGGGGAAATAGCTCGTACGATCGAAAAGAGGGTCGATAAAGCTAAAAAATATCATACATCGTGTACTTGGTTTAATCAGTGGAAGCAGGCACACCCGATAGACGATACGCGATAACGATGGGGCAATCTACACGGGAATGCAAATCCAGATGAAAGCGCATCTCTGTAAGTCACTTTATATCTAGATTGTGGCTAGCTGCTAATAGAGTACTCTGCATACATGCGTCAGTGTAAGTGATCTGCGGAGATGCGGATCTCAGATCTGGATCTCGGATATGTCCATGCATCTGGATCTGCTCTCCATGTAGATTGCCCAAATGAATTGCTTGAATGTTCCAAGATCATTCTCTTTCTTTATTGTTATCACTATCTGAACAAATGACAAACAATTAACGGAAAGTAACAAAAAGACTAACAGAACAAATTAATGATATGATATGGATATCTTCTGCACTATTTTCGAGGCATAAAGACACCGGGCTAAGAGTCTAGCTAAGCTTAATTTTGACCAGTGTAGCCGATGTCACCTGCAAACATGCACGTGAGATATAATGGATATTCTACATGTAGCGTTCAGTTGTGACAAATCTGAAATACCGCTGGGAATCTGAGGTTGCCGATATGGCAGGTGTTTAGGGCGTCCAACAAGCCATCGTTAGGTGTGTGGAATGTGGTGCAGAACGTAAGCCTACTTTTAGTGTCAGGAACTATGGTAGTGCGGATATCGGTGCAGAGGCGACGACATGTTTATTATTGAATAATATAGAATTCTCGTCCGGGATAAAGGAGGTAAAAAATCTAGATTATAAAATGTGCCCATTATAACATATGTGATGTGTTATATCAAAGGTACAACTTGGGTCAATAAATCAAAATTGAGTTTTTGATATGACTGGAAAGCTTGTTTAATTAGCTTTAAAATGATACCAATTTAAAGGTATCGGACGTTTGCTTACCAAGTTATGACAAAACAAAGATATGAACTCCAAAACAGCACTTTTATGCTCGATTGACAACAAATTTGGCACATATGCTCTTGAAACTGTAATAACGACTACCACGCACTGTTGTTTGAACCCAATAGAAATAGGGACATTTTATTTCTAAGTGTCAAAATAGATGGCGCTATTCATAAAAACTAATTTTTGGATGTAGAAGAGGTATGCTGGTGTATACTACAGAAATTAAATATGCAAATGAAGCATATGACGTCAAGAAAATTTTATTTATCATTTTTAGCCAATATCTTTACAGATCAAACAACATAATCGATAATCAAATATAATCAATAATTTGAAATATGTATAGCGCCCTCATTTTTGCACAAATCTGAATTTACCCAAAATACCAATAAATGAGCTTAAAATTAACAAAATTTAAACCAAAATGAAATACAATTTTGAGAATAGGTTCAAAACTTTATTTAGTATGCAACACATTCAAGTTATTTATACTGCTTTTTCAACTTTCTGTGAAGAAAAAAATGAATTTTTGGTTAAAAATGAATGAATGTCCACCTCAAACAACAGTGCACAATATGAAATTTATCAGGAGAAATTATTAGAATGCGCTGATTTTTGTCATGCAAATTGATCAGATTAGGTACTCGAGTGACGATCAGCAAACACTGGATCTGACTTGGTCACAAACAACTAATTTTTTTTTCAAATTTAGAGCGTAATGTGAACAATAGGTATGTAGTTCGCCATCGAAACAAACATACAAAAAATCACCAGCTTCATGATATCATTTGCAAGTGATTCGGCAAAGTTAAGGCATTAGATCTCTGTAAGAGAAATGCAGTTTGGTGGTTTGAAGTCCCGGTGTAGAATTGCATATCATATTGTTCTGTATAGTCTCTTTCTGATGTTGCACATTTCACTCCATGAGTAGATAAGCAATGCAAATATTCGTACAGTTCAGGAAGACACGGATTTTAATGAATATTATTCAAACATGTTTGTTTTTACTTTAAAACATAACAACTAAAAATGTTAATAGGAAAAATTAACTTTATTTTTTGTTTATAAGGGCCAAATATTAGTTTTAAAATGAAAATTATAGTATAGAGTTATTATAGTATATATTACAGTAGAGTTGTTTACTGTTCAATAGAATTGCTATTGGTAAAAGTGCAAATTGCTCTGCTCTTGAGAGTGCAAAATGATACCTAACTTGAGTGAAGCATCATTAAGAAAGAATAGCAATTCAATCTCATTCGATAATTTTCATTCAAATCTTGACACATAAAAATAAGGACAGACATAATACCCAACTGGATACTTAGTAACTGTTTTTGGTTTACATGTATTATTATATTAAAGGGTCAATTCATGATTCACTTTTCATCCTCAAGGTCGCCTCTATCAAAATTGAGTTTTTTAGCTTAAAGAGACCCTTGACTGGTTTATGTTACAACCCCAAAGCCATTCTTTCAAATGTGCTAGCATTTTTGAGAAAAGTGAGAAAATGTGTCGTTTTCTAATTACTATGGGGATATTTAGAATGCTGAAAATCTTGTAACTTGAAAACGAAAGGTCGGAATCAAGTGACATTTTCAGAATATATTTACTCTTCTTTTTATTTAGCTAGAAAAGAGGTGAGGTCAGTGTCACATCAGAATCATGAATTGCACCTTTAATCTATATATAAAACATATAAAACATGACAGTCGTAATCAGAACCAGAAAAATATAATTATACAATTAGCCTGTTCAAATTTGTCGTAAGTTATCTCATTAACGGACAAAGGATTTGGTTTGCAAATCCCTTACAAATAGTTTACAAATTGTAAATGACAAAAGAAGTATCGAATTAATCTTACCGCACAAAAGAAGCCTGTCAATCAAAGTATAGGATAGGCTATTGTCTTCGACTAAAGCAAAAACGTCTAGCGGTTTTAGTTGTGCTTTTTATCATGTAAACACAAAAAGATTGTTACGGATTGCAATTTCTCAAGTGGGGATTATCTATACTTATTGACTCCAGTGAATAGAATAAGTAATGGGTTAACAAAATATTTTTTCTACGGATTACAAAATGCATTGTTATGCACGGACAGAACATTTGAACTCAATAAATGTGTTTGTTCAACTCATAGCCCTTTTTAATGCTAACTCTATGTCTATATAATACAGCCTAAATTTATACTTGGCTAGTGACTTGCGTATTGTCATGTCAAGATAAATGTTAGTTTTGGTTAGCATAGATCTGTTGACCCTGTGGTGATAGCGGACTACTTCTTACACCTCTTATGTCTGTCATCAAACGTTCATTTTGCTACAAAATTATCAACACCTGAATGATATTGACAATGATTCGCAAAACTTATAGCATGTTTAAACTTCAGTAGTTATTGCAATCAAAATCTATTACACATGCGCAATAGTACCACTTGCATGAAGATCCATGTTTCCATTTCGAATCGCAGCAAGCGGTAATTTTTCTGCGATATAATGAGCAGAGCCTTCGGCCATTTTGTTCAACTCATGTAACCAGGCGCTGAACCTGCGAATTGAATTTGCCTGGATCATAACCCGAAACTATCAATTTAACATCCATAAACAGGTCTCCCTTCCTGACCAAGACTCCTGGGGTTTGAACTCAGGACTATTATTTCTTAAGGTGTATTAACTAAGTTTATATTTAACATAAATTAGATTTCTCCTTATTCACGGTTTTGACGTAACTATGGTGACTTACATTAAAGGTCGGTGTGAAGAACTACAGAACAATAAAGTGAGGAAAAGTTGTGAGAGAATAGTGCTGGGATAATTCAAATAAATAATTGAAATAGTGATGTTTCAGTTGAAAGAGAGGAAAAGCTTATGAGATGCAGTGCTGGGGAGGGGATAATTTAAGCTTATCAATGCAGCGTATTCCTTGCTTTAAAACTTTCAAATGCCCCCGTAGTGCCGCCACTGTGCATATTCTACCGAAGCCCAACCTTTCATACTAAATAGACCAACAATTGGCCTTTAAAATGTTCAATAACCAATATCTTACTGTAAACAGCATTTCATAAAGAATGATCAACAATTAACCTTTTTAATGCACAACATTTTATTGTAAGCCCAAATCAACCGACATTTAATCGTGAAAGTACTCAATGTTGTGTAGTAAGGTGCCCCACAAGTGCCCAACTTTCAGAATAAATCGACCAACATTTTGATAAACGAATGCCTATTTGTTGGGAAACAAAACTGCTCATTCGTTGATGAAAAGATGTACACCAATATGTGGGCAAAACCATGTATCTAACGGTGTTGATGGAAATTTACTCAACAATAGGAATGTATAATTCATCAACGTTGGGTAAAATATTGGGCGACATTTTCACAATTTTTAGCGTGCAGTAGTCATAACGTTTGGATAAACATTATTAAAAATCTCCATCATAATCATCGATCAAGTTCATGGTCCAATAGCTGGTTATGGTATGCACAATTTGTTCTAGTTTCCGGTATACCAGTTTTGAAATGTTCAACCTTCTTTGATTGAGGACATAAATCACAAGATAATTCAGACTTACCAAGATGTGCATGCAAATACACGAGCAAGACGTCATCATTATAGACACATGCTCTCAGTGATATCTACACAAGGTGGTTTAGTTTGAGTTAGGGGCGCACCATTTGATTTTCAGGGGGGGGCATGGAAAATGGGGTCGAGTCAAGTTTGTTTTTTTTAGCCACCGAAGGCGGCGAAATTATTTTTTTTCGACGCCTTTGGCGGCGAAGTTTTTTTTATTACATTTTTTATATTTTTCTTTACG